>CCAG010007570.1:0-23627 GCA_001077435.1 Glossina morsitans morsitans | reverse complement strand
GTTGGGCGGAGCGGGAAGGGAGTAGTAAACCAAAAAGCGAAGCCATTAAGTAACAAATATTGCGGTGACATTTTCCATTTCATATAAGTGAGTTTTGTATGAGTTCGCCTACTTCGCCATACACTCAGTACAAAACATACTTTATAAAAATGATATTATATCACATCATGTGGATAAAAACATTGTCACTTTTTTTCTTGTGGACGATATGCCAGACTAGTAATAATAGTAGTGGTACTAGTAGCAGTAGTAGTAAGAGAAAGACTCGATTGTACTTATAAGATGCATGCACACAAGCACACATATATATAAATACACACAGACATATACACACTGAAACCTGTATATACTTACAAGCATACATACATCCATACATCCATACATCCATACATCCATACATCCATAAATATATAATATATATATATATATATATTTATATATGTACTTAAATCTAAATTCATACACGAAAAATGTACGCAAAACATGTTTAAAACAATTTTTGTCAACAGTCAAGACGCAAGTATAAAAATATGAAGTATACGACGATTTTATTTACGCGATTTTTCTTCTTTTTTTTTTTTTTCTTTCGGTATTTTGGCCTAATTGTGGGGCATTAACACTTATATAAGAGAGATTACTTCTCTCTATTTCAAAATTCACACACACACATCTATAGACATATGAATGTGATTATGTGATAAACGAACCGGTGAAGCATTTCGTACAATGTCTTGGAAACTTGCGATGCAGTTGAAACTAAAGGAGGAAATAACGCATTACCGTGGTAAAGGTTAATGAATTCATATCATGTTATGAAAAGAAGAATACTGCGCTATGTTATCTTTGGCGTAAATGAAACTTACTACGCTTTTCTACACATACACGAACTATTTACGATACATTTCATAGATAAATTGAAATGTAAATTCTGATGAACGTAAGATTCTGAGGATGTGAATCTACGTCCGTCCATTCGTCCGTCTGCTTATCGCAAGTCCCAGCACATTCGTAAAAATTAGAACGGAAGTCTGTTCTTGATTTATGTTTAGAAATCATGTTGAAAAATGAGTACGATCTGTCTTCAAACTGAAAACGCAGATCTGTAAAATAGAAAATTTCAAACTATAATCATCAATAATGTAGAAGGAAGGAACAAAAGGTGAATGTTGGAACTCCATGACAAATCTATATCAAATCCTCAGCAGCCTACTGATCCTACCTCCACGATGGCCTATGAACTACTAAGCCTTTCTGAATTTCATCTTTATACAGGTCTCTTATTGATTCGGCTCATGTTAATTTTTACTGTCATGAGTAGTAAGGAGTAAGTAACGTTGATTTATCATTTTACTATTTAAGTAAGTAGTTTGTTAGGTTTAAGATTTCTTGAACCATCTGCATAAGATGGTGGATATCCCAGACTTGCTTTAAGGTGAAATCAATTCTGAACTTTGGCAGAAACATTGGAAGTTCTTGCACGCAGGTTGGTATTGAAAATGGGCTAAATTGGTGGAAGGACACGCATACAATGCCACGTAAACTGAGAACATCACTGTTTTTCAAAATGAATAAAAAATCGCTTTTTTACTCATTGCTCATAAACAATAGCAAAGCTTGCATGGAAATGCAAACATTTTGCCACGCCTACCCAACGTTATAGTGCATCAAAAGGTAATTCTTGTTTTCAAAACCTTTGTAAGACGCAGAAACAAGCGTCAAAGATGCATGAAGTATATAAATTCATGGACAGTTTGAAATTTGGAATGCACCTAATCATGTCTATCTGTCTGTCTGCACAACTTTATTGCATTTGTGGCAAACGTTCTCCCGTTACTGAAAATGTAAATATCTCCTACAAATGTACAAAAGAATTTGCAAGTGACTTAAACTCTGCCAAGAATTTAATTTATTATTAACTTAATACTAACGTAAGCATTCAAATAATAAAAAAACCGGACGAGAACAACACTGAGCACTAGAGTTGAAGTCTTTCGTTCTTTGATTCCTGAGGTCTACCCTTTCAACATTACCAAGTACTTCGCGATTCTCGCTAAACCGAATTTCTCCGTTGCGCGAACACATAACACAACATAATTACTACAACATAAATTTAAAACTGATAATTTTCCAATTGCTTTCCCTTCACTACAGTCACGTCGATGCACTAACTCTATAAAATGCAGTTTATCTTTATCTTTCTTGAATATCAACGAATGAAATCGCACGACCCGTTAAATTTACTTGCAATAGCAGATAACGCGTTAGAGTTATCTACCATACATGTTTTTACATAACGCATCACTCAATATGTCTCCGGTCTGACAATTATATGGAAATGCTGTTGAGAAATTTATATGATTTATGGATAGTAACAACCTTCGAAGGATACGCGTTACAGGTTGCAGCGCCTAAAAATCTCAAAAGTCGACTGGGAAGGAGGAATTAATCATAATACCAACTCTTCAGTAAAGATTTAAAGTGTTAAAGCGGTCACCTTTAGTCAGGAGGATCTAAGTAAAAATAACAGTTTCCCGCTCAATGAGTAATAACGCAAAATACTCAATACGTGAAAACTTGACCGGTGTAATGAAGATGCAAATAGTACGAGAGATGTAAGGTATAACAATAGTAATTTTTCACCACTGATTTAATATTTTGGTTGAAAAGAAAGCACTGCACATCTGCACACAACTCCTCCAACAATTCTTCAGTAATGATTTAATATATTATTGTGAGTCGGGATGACAAGTAACTTTCTTTCGTCAGTTTATCACCTCGAGATAGGCCGTAATCCATAAACCAGGAACGATTTGAGGCATTTAAGTTGTCCCAAGGGTATAAGAGGTTGATACCAAGCTAATCGAGAGCGTTTTGATGATCAGAGAGTGAATAGATAAAGGATGAAGAAGCGCACAAAAATTCGTTTAGGTATTCGTGGGAACTAATCAATATTGAATGCACATGATCGAGCTTTAGTTAAAAAAACACATTCATGACTCTTTAGTTGCGTGAGGCAGGTGGCGAATCGCAAAAAAAAGCAAACAACAATTGGCAGAAATTTAGCGGAAAAGGGATTAACACAAAAAGTTCCGCTGAATTTAGGTAAATCGCAATTTGCTGGTGAAAGAATATTTGTGGAAAGCAAATCGAGTCGAGTCGAGTTGAGTCGAGTCAAGTCAAGAGAGTTGAATTGCAATATTCGGCCGTAAAGGAACAGTACGAGAATTAAGGCGTTGGAAATATGAATAGCACTTATGCGATCCTAATGCGCTAATTCAGCGGTACAAACTTCGTTGAGCAAATAAAGTAAATTCACAAAAGATGGTCTACGTTACAATCTGATGACTTTCTAAACGCGTCTGCTTTTGGATGAGTCTTTTAAATATTATGTAAATTTAAAATAAATACCTACTTAAGCAATTAATTATAATTGCTGGCTTTTAAAGTGAATGTACCTACAATGAATTCTCACTGCACTATTTTTCGCAGGTGTCACTAAATTCTTCTAAAGCATTAAATGAAATTAAAAAAAAAAAAAAACTTGTTTATATAAAGGCTAAGTTATCGAAAACAAATATATTTGCCTGATGTGCATTGCATTTGTATTTTTTTCATGTAAATTATGGATCTGTAACCTTTGTTGTTGTTAGTATTGATTTTGCTATTGCTATTGTTCGGATTAAAAAAAAAAAAAAAAAAAAAAAAAAAAAAAGAAAAACATTTCAAAGTAAAAATATAACCAGCACTTACTCGAGTACCGCGCGCGCTACAACCAACAATATACGGAGTATTTACTTACACACATCATGGTCAGTGAGGTCAGTTTGTTATATCGAATCACTTGTTCGCGTCGCTAGCGTTTTAATTTCGCGTTCCATTTTTCCCGTCAACTAAAAGATTTTCATTATTTTGCCACACTTCACTGAGCATTTAATGCATACGATGTCTCGTTCTCTCTTCTCTGTTCTCTCTTTTTTACCTCTTTTCCTCTTCTACCTCTCTCTTTCGCTCTCTCTCACTCTGTCTCTCTCCCGCCCTTTACCCCTTTAGCAAAATTTTTTGCTTCCTCTCCTAGTATCACGTTTACGTTGGCAACGTTGGCGGTATGACAATTTTGTGGTTTTCACTGTTTACGCGGCATGAGTTCAATATGGAATGTAAAGGTAATAAAAAAAAATTTTTTTAAATGACAGTTTCGACTACTTTACATAAAGCTATCGTGCAATCTCACATCAAATTGATAATTGCATGCCTGAAAGTGCCCATACACACATCATCACACACACACACATGAATTAAGTATTTGTCGTTTATTGTATTATTCGTACAGAAAGGATTCAATGTCACTTCCACAGTTATTTTTTTAAGGATAGAGAATAGTTTATGTCAGTTATGACAATCAGTTGACAAAAAGCATTTAATCCTCTCGATATATTCAAATTTATACTAACATGAGATATGTTATCATGTTATTATCATAAGGTGCTAGAAGGGGAACTTAAGGAAAATCAGATTTTTAATCAGTTATTGTTATTATTTAAAGGCATTTTGAAGAAGAAGACATTAAATTGAAAAACCAAGTAAACGTTTAAAACATTGCGGATGAAATGCCGGTACATATACATAAAAAAAAGAAAAGAAAAAGAAAGAAAATGAACAGTGAACAGTGAATGCATCCAATCTGTTACTGATTTTCGCATTTCATATGTTTAACTATGTCAAGCGTCGAAGTACTTTAGAGATTTAACTGAGATTTAAGATATCGAAGTAAAACGCTTTCGCGAACCTAATTAAAGTAAATAAACGACAACACTTGAAGAAAAAAAACGTTTACCAACTAATTCTATATCAGTTTAATAGGACTGTTCAACTTTTTGAGCGTTCTCGACATCTCATGACACATTATCGTAACTATCCGGTCTTTAAAAGGGACGACCTTTTTTTTACGATAATCTACATGTAATGCTCCTCAGCTCATCCTTTCCAAACGTTTGAGTATGACTTTTAAGCCAAACATGCACAGAAACTCTGGTGCATATTTCTCGTTGTTACAAACGAAAAAAAAAGACCTTCAAAAGTTCTTCAGCAAAGGAAATAAAAAGCAATCAATATTAACAGTCATAAATCATCCTTTTATTGTTTAATAAGTAATAAGCTTTATTTATGTTAATATTACCATCGATTTGGAAAAACACAACTTTCTTTACTCCGTTTCTCTCTCTCTCTCTATCCTAACGAAATTTTCTGTGATATTAATTAAAGGCATAAACCACTGTAAGCTTTTCAGAAAATCAACTTTTTTTTTTCTTTTGCTTAATAGATGCTTTGAGCTTTCCAGTATAGGTGAAAACAAGATCCATTACCCGCATGAAACTTTTCCTTGAGGAGACCATCTACTGGAAGTTACAACCTAATATTCTGCCTAATGATTTCTAACTTCACTATCTAACAGCTAAGAGATCACATCAGAAGGTATTTGTGCAATGCTCTCTTTGATAGACTCAGCAAAGCAGAGAACGAGAGGGCAGTTTTGTGATCTTGGAATGGTCGACTAATAGAAACTATTTTAAGTTAAAAACATTTTTGTTTAAAAATTTTTATGCGTTTTTGCATCCCGCTTATAGAAAACAACGTGATGCTAGGAAGTGAACAAACGATCAAGGATTAAAAAACTTTTCTTCCCGAATTGATTTTGACTTCGTCATGCAAGTCCGTGCTTCAGAAATTCCAAAAAGTTGTTAAGCATGGAAAAGCAATTTAATGCAATAGCACGGTCCTATTTCTGCTAAACAAGTGTGACTAAGATGGATCTATCTTAAGCCCTTCTGGGCGTTATATATGTCTTCGTTCACATAATAGACCCACGTACCACGAGTGGTGTAGGGTATAACTAGTAAAAGTATATTAACTTTATCTTGCGATTGATAATCAGCATCCTCAGCATCCCTCAAAAAATATATATTCTGGATAAGCGTAAGATTCTTAACCGAATTCATCGCTGGGCAAATGTCCAGCTTTTATCGGTTTACGTTGGGAAAAATGGATACAAAACACCGAACTTGACGTTACGGTGTTGGTTCTTAAATCTTTTTCAACTGATTTTGTACTGTTGTGTAATTTTATTTAATCGATTGCAAAGAAATCTACGTCCAGAAAAATAATAAAAGTGACTTCTTGCCTCGCTTTGTTAATATAAATATAGACGATGCCCACTACATACATACTATGGCCGTCAATCACCATGACTTATGGTGTGCGGATTTATGCAACCTTCAGAAAGACTTGGGTTAGATCGTGTTTTTATTATATTAATCGATTCAGGATGATTTTCTGCCTAAGGATGTTTCCCTGTTCGTGTGTACATGTTTCCCTGTGTTCAACTTACAGGCCACAATCTTTGAGGTATTTTGATGAAATTTGTTGCACTGACTTTCTTTGGTCCAAAGACAAACGGTATTAAAAATGGCTCGGATCAGACCACTTTTTTCACCACTTTCTATATCGTGCATTATATTGAAAAGTGAGTATATGAATAACTCTAGGGTGGTGCAGGGTATTCAATGGTATACGTTTTGTATTCCATTTCACATGAATTCTTTTACTTAAGCTATTTCGAATATGAAACATTCTCAAACTTTTTGCAGCCCAAAATTAATCAGTTAAATATGTGAGAGACATGTGATTTTAATAGAACAGGACACTGTCAACGAAGTTATGCAGATGTGTATCTAGTATGCCAAGATCATGTTGTTTGTCCCATTTGTAGTTCTTTCTTGGAGATTGTCTTAAGAAGAAGTGTATGAGTCAAAAAACCACAAACAATTGCAAACCTCAACAATGAGAATAGGGCACAGCGTTTCTGACATGTCCCAGAACTTATGTGGTACTATGTTTTATGTTCAAAAGAATAGAAAAGAGGAAGCAAAGTCAAGGATTTTAAATACATTAAGTATAGACAACTGCTACGTTGATTTTGATCGGAAATATGGCTTTTATGATATAAAAAATTTGTAGGTAAGAAATGTACAGCTAGCTGCCAGCTGCCCTGGGCCCTTCAAAGTCTTTACTATCACGACCGAAACCCATAAGGCCATGGGTCTTCTAATTAAACGAAAGTATTGCTTGCTACGTTCACTCGAAAATATGATTAATATTTTATAAAATATCTACGATTGACTAGAGTATCATTATATTCTGTCCGTTGTATTTTTATATCTTAATTAGTTTTTAGCACGCTACTAACAACCAAAGGGTCCACAGTAATGCGGAAAGGTATTTGCGTAAAACAAAAATTGATTTTACAAATTAAATTGGGTTAACTTGCAAGAAGGGAATTGCAAATAAAAGCAACTAGCATTTGTGATAGTGTGTGCACTAGTGATGATACTCTTGTTATTGCCGATTCAGAAATTAATCATGTTTTAAAGCGGCCGCAATGAGATGCCATAAATAATGTCTTTTTCAATTAATTTTTTTTTTATTCGCTATCCGTGTCATTCTAATTAATTGCAATTGTATATCATATTGTTGGATATGAAACTGGTCGAATTATCAGCATGAGAAACAATTAAGAGGAAATTTCGAATGGATTTATTTTAACAAAAAAACAAAAAAAAAAAAAATCATTCGAAATCCAACAAGCCGAACTCTAATAACGAAATTATATTTTCGAAGCAAGATGATATCACTATCCAGAAACAAAAATATATACTTCATTAGAATGTTAAGAATGTGTTAGCACATAGTAGTGAGATATCCTTCCTAATTGTCTCTACTCAACATATTACTAGTATTTATCTATTATAGAAACGTAAACTAAAAGTGTAACGGTGCGTATACGTCACTAATTTTCATTTCAGTTTTATAAATATTTTCTTTTATTCATATGCATGCAATTTTATATTTACTTTTACTCTCTTATGCAAGCTCAAATATACTAATGTACATATGAGAATGTATATGTTAAAGTGCGTGTGTATGCGAATGTATGCAATCTATGTATAATCATATAACACAGGAGAAGAAGCAAAGAAAACACTTGTTAACTTACGCACAAATTATATTGAAGAACATGCACCGACGAACGACCGGCTTTTTAAAAAAAATATCTAAAACGTTTCAATTCCACATTGTTTCGCAACATCATACATTCATAGAATTTAAAGTGCACGTGCACACAAATCTATGTATATGTATACGTCAATTCATGCATGCATACGGTACGTACTAGAAATGAATTCTTTGCATTTTATTCTGCTTTATTCTAGTTGCCAGCTCCACATAACAACTAAATAAAAAAAAAGAAGGCAAAAAAAAAAAAAAAAAATTGCGTCACATAAATTATAAAAATTTACTAACACTATAACACTGTAACATTTACATGACTAAGTAAAAGCCGGTAGAATGAGTTGAGGAAAACCATAGGGAAAATGGAGCAGGAAATGTATGATTTTGTACCCCGAAGAAAACACAGAACTATAGGAATGTTCCAGAGAAATTTTGCAGCATTATATGTATGTATATATGTAGGGATGTGTGTAAAAAACACGAGATATTTAAAGAAAAAAATGAGACGACACAAAAACACATCTAATATATATATATATATATATATATATATATAGAGCTGTAAAAAAGTAATACCTACTCCTCTAGTCTTTGTGTACGGAAACGTAGTTGTGGTAGCCTTATGTACTTTATCAACGTATATATATATATAGACATATATATATATGCAAGTACGAGCATGCACTATAGCAAACGTAAAACACACACACACACACACACACACACAAACATTCTTACACTTATACAAAGCAATTGAAGGACGACACGGTCGGAGAGTAAATGATAAGGAAATTTTAGAAAATCTCTTGCACTCCCCTCTTTCATATAATGACGTTTTCAGTGCGGTTAACTGAAACAATTTCTATTAAGCGAAAGATGGCAATATGAAATCGGGAAGTAACGGTGGGAGTGACAATAAAAATGCATATGTATTAGAATAAAGAAATTATATAAAAACAAACAAATGAATATATATATATATATACACATACATACAAAGTCAATAATAGGTTTTATATATCTTACATTCTTGAATGATAAATTTACAGAATTTTTTATCTTTCCAATAAATTGTTTTATAAAAACAAAGATTTTCGAAAGTCGTCTTCTTTTTTTTTTTCTTTTATTTGTTCCGCCAAGAATATAATAGGATTGTACGTATATATTGTGTACATTATATATTAATGTGTGTGTGTGTGTGTGTGTGTGTGTATGGTTGCAAGTGTAAGGAATGTGTGAAAATGTGTTTAAAAGTTTAATTACTGGAAAAACGCCCTTGTGTGTAAAAACGATTTGTAGTCGGCTTTAAAATAACACAACATTTTACAAGCAATTAATTTCCACACGCACATATTTTTAGGCGCTTAACACGCACTCACATTCATGCGATACCTGTTATGATTCATTAGCACGCCAACATAACAACAATAATGAAAAAAATGCCAACACTAACACACTTTTGTTGTTAACAAACATATTTTTATTCCTTTTACTTTTTTATTTAGCGTTTTTTATTTTTTTTTTATTTTTTTTTTTTTGATTTTTTATTTTTCTTTATCTTTATCTTTATTTATTTATTTTTTCTCTTTTTGTAAGATGTACGAACAAATATGTTGTATTTCTACATAATTTATGTCAATGAAGTCTTTGCATTACTTAAGCACTTGTTTTGTTTAATCTTTTTTGTTGTTGCCGTCTCTGTCTTTTTGTTTTCTTTTTCTTTTTTTGATTTGCTCTTTTTTTTAGATTACTAAACAAACAAGTTGATATTGGAATGTGTGGTATCGCAGTGCAACAAACGTTATGCACACACATTTCCCGTGTAAAGTGTACGACTACTGAATGCTCACTGAATTCACGTTGCAAAGCATACATAGCAGTTATACCAGAAAATTGCAAAATCTTATACTAGACACTCACTCTGACAGTAACAGCAACACAGCAACAACTTTTAGTTATGAATTGTTGTTGCTGCTCGTTATTTTCCTTCTTTTTTTTTTTTTTTTTTTTTTTTTTTTGGGGGGGATTTTGTTTTGATTTTTTCTATTTACGCTTTTAGTAGAAGCACACACTTACATACCGGTACAAGTGTCTATACAACTAAATAGTTTTCTACAATATTCGTTGTGCAATAAGTTCATGTTTTGTTTTGCTTCTTTTTTTTTTTTTTTCTTCTTTTAAAATTCAACTCGCTTCTCTTATATTCGTTCTCTTTCACTAAAACTAGTTCACCACAACGACTTTCACCATTCAACTCATTGCAAATGTAAAAGACGCTTATCATGTTGTCACCCGTTCATGCGTGGTGAAAACGCGACTTTTGTGCCTCTTCTACTGCACCGTTCCTTAACTATTATTGAATCTCTTTTGCTCTTCACATATTCACACTCTTAACTAGCTCAGACGAAATTTTGTTTCTCCTATTACACTTTTAGCTTATATGACGATTCTGTCTGTCAGTCTGTCATGTAAAACATGTAAGAATTTTGCATTATTTAGAATCTTTTAATAGTGCACACGATTTACACATACACGCACATATATATGTATATGCGGCATGGAAGCTTACACTCGAAATTTTTAATTTTCATGTCTGGTCAATTGTCTCTTAACTAGTGAGTTCTCGTGGTAAGTAATTTTCTCATAAATTATCTTTTCATTATTACGAATTTTTGATGCTGAAATAATCGATCTTGTAAACGAAGTTCTGACTGATTCAAAGCGGAACTTGCTGCACGTATTACAAATACAAAAATATATCCAGCACGAATTCGAAATTGTTCGATAACGGAACGCTAGGGCTTTTTCGATTTTGCTAAATATGAAAAAAGAAACCCTTCAGCACTTCTTTCGTTTATGACATATTATATATGCATATGTGTGTAATACTGTGATCAAAAAGTAAGACCAATATTCAAAGTAAATTGCACATATGTATTTATATATGTAATTTTTTTAAATTGGTAGCTCGGGTCATTAGTTTCCCATCTGCGCGACACAACAATTTTATCCGATTTTTACGGCAAATGAAACTTCGAGTTGTGCATACGACCCGAAAACAATCGACCCGTCAATCAAGCGAATACCGTACGCAAGGTTAGTGAAGAGCGAAAACACTACGCCAAAGTCGCTCAAAGTCAAATCAACGTGATATTAATAGTTCTCTTCGGTTGTCATGGCGTTGTGCGCTACCAAGCTGTTAACAAGGAATATTATTTGCATGGTTTGAAGGCGACAAATGGCGATGAAGTTGATTTGGAAGAATAAATGGACTTAAAGAAGAAAAAATTAAATTGGTCTTATATTTTGATCATAGTAGATATACATATATTTTATTTCTTTTTCTTTAGATTTTTTCTTATTAAAATTAATGCTTACATACCACCTACCTATCAAAAAGCTTCTGAATTACGTTTAATGGATCGATGGTTTCACTTACCTAAAAATAAAGAAAAAAAAAAAAGGAAATTTAATTACAATAAAATCGGTTTATTTGTTTTCAATTTAAACAATTATTGTTTGACTACTGCTTGACAATTTATATGACCTTTGAGATCTTGAGAGTGTTGGAAGCCCATCATTTTAATAATCACAGTTTTTTTCTTTTGTTTTTTAACACCAACTGACTTTCTAATCTAGCACCCAGTCAGGACTGTCATCGCGACAATTTGCATTCCTATTTTTCGGCTATTCCGATGATGATGTTAGTAAACAGTTCGCGTCCATTTGCAAGGTTAACCTACGAATTACAGGTAGGAATATTTGAAACGCGCAACAATTTCGACAGCAGACAACTCAGAACCTTACTCCTTTCAAACGCTGTATTATTTATGGAATCTCTGAAAAGAAAACCAATTTCTTATACTCCTGTCTCTTAGTGGTAAGTATAAAAATCAAGTAAGAAAATTGTACTTGGCTGAAACCGAATCTCCCATACGCATGACCATTAAAATCTTTGGCCCGACATGCTTTTATTTGTTGTCATAGAAAAGTGAATGGGATAAAGTTTATCTTTCCCCTTTGTTCTCACTAAAAGGTATTGTTAAGTACAATTGAATCTATCACGTGGTGACGTCGACCACTAATTAAGTTAGAATTAACATATTGGACTCTGCTCTTTATGCCCTTCCATTTGATCTCCATATAACACGCTTACCTTGTCGCTTTCGACTCTCCAAGCCCTTTTATTTGATACCCATATCGTTGGTATTATTAAGAAAAAATTAATTCACCGTCTCGTGGTATATTTAAGAATTAATGCATATTAGGGCGACTTAGGCCGATATATCTTAACTTGAGGGGTGTACAAAATAGTTTTAAACATTCTGCCTTGTTTACCTTATGATTAATAAGCATAAAGCAACAAAAAAGTAGAAAAAAGGACATTTTATCACTAGTCATTTTGTATGGGCGTGGCCGATTTCTTCCATTTTCGATAAATAGTAAAGTTTTTCGTAAAGTAAATGCGGAATATTTCAGTTTTCTATCTTTCAACCGAATTGCGTTCACTTTACGCTTCACTGCAGGCTTGTGCTATGAACAATTTGACACTTTTTTCAATATCAACCTGCGTGCAAAAACTTCCAATGTTTCTACCAAATATCAGGTCGTTGTCTTCATTTTTGCAGCTAGGTAAACAAGGGACACCAACCACACAGGCAGACAGGCGGAAAGACATGGCTTAATCAATTGAGAATTTCATATGGATCAAGAAGATACATACTTTAGCGGCTTCACTGAAAGCCTCCTTTTGGGTGTTGCAAACATTATGATGGCAATTTTAGTGGTGGGTATAAAAATGAGAATCTTAAATAACTTACAATTTATAGTAAATACGGGTTTAAAATTTGATACAAATACTTTTCAATGCGATGAAAAAGGTCTGATCCTGATGCGTCCGTCTGCTGATACGATTACACAACACAGACAGTGGAAAAAATGTCTCCATTGTCGTATATTTGCGAGAAGTACAGACGACGGATATTACTTTTTTACTTAAAACTACCCTCGATTCCTCTTTCTTAGCAGTGTACCATCAATCATCAACAATCACTAACAATCTTTATTACGTATACATATGAAAGCTTATACATGTACACAAGAAAGGCTTTATTTATAGTCTGCGAAAAATAAAAACGGAAAACGTTTATGTGCAACGGAATAAAAAATGAATTAGAGACAAAATGGGAAAAATTTGCAAGAAATTCTTCTTCTTCATATTTTTTTTTTTTTTTTTTTTTTTGCTATTCAATCGTTTTTTGAAAATACGTTGGATAATGTAAAAATCTTAAGGTAGACAGATAATGACCAGAAGCAAGATGCTCTAAACAGCAACGTGCACAAGTGGCAGCTACTTGACTGTTATGTTGTGTCGATTACTTGCTGAGTCCAAAATTACCAGTAAAACGGAAAGATGGCAGCGTTTATGTTTTGCGTATATATTGTGTGTGTGTCGTGTAAGTGATTGTATTTATGTATACATATATATTTATGCGATGGCATTCATAAACAAACAAACATATATAGTTTAGCGAACAAAGAGACAAACATAAAAGCACGCGCATACACACACACACGCAAATAAACAGGCAGACATATACATAGCACATATATGTAGCAAACAAATAGGCAGACATAAACGCATTTATATGCATATTTATATATGTATATGTATATATATATATATATATAATATTTATATCTAAAGTCATCTGTCTGTAAGCAGGCATGTGTTGCATTACATGCTACGTCAGACATTATTCATTCATTGTTGGTTATTGGCAAGGGTACATAGAGCATACAGTGCAAACCGGAAGTTGTATGCAAGCAATTTTTATTTTAATGATTTTTCTTTTTCCTACTTTACGTTCAAAACTTTTTCATACATCGTTTGTTGTTACGTTGCCATGTATACCGTCGAGGTGCAAGGGGGCAAATAATAAGTAACGGGGTTAAGCTAGAAATTCTTGCAATTTGTGCCTGTGTTGGTCCAAACACTCAATTGTTGTGCAAGTGTTGGCATGCTGTGTTATATAATTGTATATTGGTGTTGGTGTTGGTGTTGATATTGGTATACGCTTTAGAATTTTCTCCTACTCCGTTTAGTTTACTTAACCATCTTCGACTTTGACTTCGACTTCGTCCTCTTTTCTTTACATACATTTTGTATGGATGGGAGAAGTTTTTCAAATTTCTAGCAATTTCCTTTTCAGATATTGTTTACATTCTCGCATCATCCCATCCGTTTGTTCGTTGCTTCATCGGTTGATAGCGGTCGTATATTTCATAATTTTTGTAGCATAGTTTTTAGCGGTTTATTGAAAATCGATTTCAAAGGCTATTGTCATTCGAGAGCGCATCGTATAAAATATTGTGAATGTATAGCCGGCTTCAACTGTGTATTATAACTACATTTTAAAAATAAATCTCCTAAATAAGTCAATAAGAAGTCATTGAGCAAAAATTTTCGATTTTCTTTCAAGTTATTAAATAAAAAAAAAAAAAAAAATTCCTAACTAAAATAGTTTACGGTTATAAAACATCATAATTTATAAAATATTTGGCATTCTCACCATACAAATACAGATACGATGTAAAGGTGCATATAGGTAAGTGCGCATGCCTTAAAATTTTGTTCCTTTCGAATGAAAATGAGAAGAGATTTCTTACAATTTTTGTTTTTGTTATTTTTTTTCTTTTTATTTTTCTTTCACAACTTATCATAGCTTGATATTAAAATACTTGCTATGACATGTTCCAGCTGTTAGAAGACATTCTCCGGGCACACAAACGTACACACACACACACACACACACACACACACACACACACACACACACACACACACACACACACACACACACATATATATACACATACACACACACATCAACCGAGAAAGAAAAAGAAAGAAAGAGAGACAGAGAGAGAGAGAGAGAGAGAGAAGCATGCATTGCATGTACATATTTAGATGTAGTCGCGTGTCCATGCTTATACGTATGCTTGCGTATCTAACTTACAGTAACTTTGTTATTGCATTAATGCGTTCAATTAAAACTAACTAACAATTATTATTTTATCTGGACAGTCTTAATAATTTATTTAAATTGTCAATTAATATTTTATTTTCAATATTGCGTTATTTTTATTATTGCTCGTCGTCAGCCTTTGGATAATTGGATAAAAGCGAGAGCAAGAAAAGTTTACGCTAAAATTTAAACGATACTGCTTACCTTGACTCGTCTGGAAGGACGTTCGGTAATAGGCAAAATAAAACGTTTCGTTTCGTTTCATTTTTTTTTTTTTTTTTAATTCAATTAATTATTTACACACGGAAAACTTTGTTGGCGGTCTTATTACTTTTAGAATTATTACGCATAAGACCTAACACCATTATCTGCTTTAAAAGAATATATATCTTTTGCGTTAAAATGTTACATCATCCTATATCTACATTTTATTAGATATTATATATTTCCTCATATTCGTGTTCTCAGACATGGAATTCAAATTCTTGAAGTACTTATAAAGGCCACAATATTGAGTCTAAAGCAATAAATTAAAACTTTTCTGAAATCACTATCACTTAAGATCTAATGAGCATCCAATGAATTTTTCAAAGAATGATAAAAAAAAAAATAGAGGGATCAATTTGAATTATCATTTGTGTTATTTTGTAATTCTTGAAAATGCACAAATTTTAAAATATCAAGTTTGTATAATGTCGCACAAAACACTATTCACCTATTTTGTGTTAAAAATTGATAAAGAAAAACAAATGACTCGAACTTTCCCCTCAAGACGCTTTTTTGAAGTTGAAATCACGATTTCAATGAACGAGCAGACAAACGATCAAAAGAGCAAACATCATTAACCATATTCGTGTTAATCAAAAGGAAAGTACAGACGGATGCAAAACACATGAAAATGCCTAGAAAAACAAAGGCTACGACGCCGCTAAGATGAAGTATTGAAACCGCACATTTAATATAATACGAAAATTGCACGAGTTCCTAGTTAGCGGAATTCTGGGCGACGTCGTAAATCAAAGTAGCCACAACAACAATTCGCGAAAAAAAGAGACTAACATAAGAACGTCTCAATGAAATTTAGTATTAATTGATGGCTTGCTTGTAAGCGGGTACATAAGCACAGTACTTGCGGAGGGCAAAGTCAATGGAGTCAAGACGGACACAATCAGAAGAAGAATCAGTGAAACATTGTAAATATACGATCTTCTAAATACATCAAAAAGATAGATCTCCTAAGAATTGTAAACATAATCTCCGTTATCCCAAAAATCACAGTTCGATGGCACGAGTTTAACTTCGAAAAGATTCGAATAAAAGCGGAAAATTTCAAAGCGGAATTTTACGTAATAATATTTTCCTCTCTGCTTAAGAGGTGCCCTTTGCAAACGGTTTTGATTTCAGGAAGTTTGGAAACAACACTTTTCTGTTCTGTTGTCCACTTAAATTAATTTCCCTTACTTCGTTTTCTTTTCTAAAAAGTAACATACTAGCTATGCTGGCAACCAAGTTTTGTCCTTTCCGGGCAATGTCCATGTATTTCTCCCCAACAAAAATCAGTAATGCAATCTATTTCAACCCGGTCGAAATGCATATTATAAACACTAAAAGAAATGAGGTTTACAGAGAGCAGTGGGTATAGTGAAACATCCTATTCAAGCAACGCAGCAGCTTCTTTTACCGGCTTGGGTAGCGTGTCATCCTGTTTTCAATTTCCGATACAAATTTTGAGAATTTGTATCCTTTGGCGTTGCACATTTTTGTGCGGCGTATAATACGTTTGACATACACAGAGCATCGTATAGGGGATTGACATCGCCATGGAAACTAATATATGACGTTGAAGATGAATATATGCAACGGCTTTACATTCTGTTACCTCCGTACAGAGCACGAAACTCTCCCTTCGATATCTTCGAAGCACAAAAATTAAAATTTTCACGGTCTGTTAATGGCGTCCAATTTCTCTGTTATTGACTGGCGTCAGTCGTATTTCAACTTAAAAATATCGATTTTTAAGTATTTGGTATGAATCTTGATCTAACATTCCTTACACTTGTGGGTTATTCCCCCAAAAGGTCTTCCCGCCAAATGCACGCGCGTTATCATAATGAAATGAATATTCGATAGAAATATGTATCGGAATTTTTTACTCGGGTTCTTAGTCTCGCTTAAGTTTAATATGACGGTTTCTGCTGCAAAGACAAATCCATATATGTGATAAGGTCTTGAAAAACAATGACCGTTCACCGTTATATCCTACAGGTGCAGATTATTTTATATTATTTGTACGGATATATGTCATACCCATAGAGATATAAAGTAGACCCACCTTTCATTAAACAAACGCACCCTTTTGACAACGGATTTAATCGAATCATTCTTACGATTGCTCCTCATCTGACAGCCTATTTTGAAGAAGTCATTAGATGATTTTGAAATTGCTGAGCAGTAGCATTTTTTTGATCGAATAGAATAACTTTTTGAATCCGCTCTGCCATATAACCGTCTTTATGAAAAGTTCGACTTTACATAGCACAAGTATTCAATCATTAAAACATTTTATAATGCAAATTGATTCATAAAAGTAACTTGGACTATGTAGATCTATTTTTTGCACCTCGAACATAGTATAAGAGTTCTTATCGAAAGTAAGGGGACAAGTTGTAATTTTTAGCATTTTATGACGAAAAGAGGCGGAGACTAATAATATCTTTGACAAGAAAACCAATTTTGCTTAATTTGTATTATATCGATTCATATGTTGGGCTCCCTCCGTCCTATATAAGCGTCATGCCTTTATATTGAAACACGTTATAATTTTTGATACTTTATCAAGAACACTTGTATCAACCGAAATCGTATACTGTATTGAATGGTCGTTCTTGCACGACTATAATATTTTCATTGGTTTTTATTATCATTCAGGCTCTCTACATATGCATTTGGTATATAAATCTACATGTAAAGAATTTGTTATTGCTTTAGCATTTGGGTGTTGGTTTCCATTGAATACTCTTTGGAATCGTTCTTCGCTCTTAACTTCGAAAGGCCATTTTGAAATGGTCTAAACCGCTGCAAATGCAACGGATGCTTTATAAGCCTATTTTCAGTGCACAGCGGAACGCATTGGCAGAATCAAGTAACGCGCGAATGCGCATAAGTTTCTGTCAATTTTTTCTAAAATAAATTCTAAACGTGTCACGAGATATTTCATTCAAAGTGTAGTCCATTACTAGATACTACTTCTTCAAAGTTTTAGGCAAAAAATTGATTCCGTCATGAATGGGAAACTTTCGTTTTGACTCAATCCACAAGCACGCCCCTTGAAGGCGATACTAAGATAAAAAAAAACAACTGACTAACTGAGTAGACACAAAGCTTTTCGATTGTAACCACTTTTAAGAACAGAAAGGTATAACAACACTTGACGAATATAGCAGGGAAAGCGGCATATTTGACTTTAATCCTACTAACGTTTCCTGGGCGAACGTTGCCATAGACTATACATATATACCCATTCATCAACTTGGCTGCATCACTTGTTGTTGGTGGCCTTCCGCACTGATAATTTTGTTGAGTTGACGCAGTTCACAATGGGAGCACTATAGATATTCGACGTTATCATCAACGTTAACAGCTTGCGTAGTGGCTTTTGATATTGTGACGCAACGATTGTTCGTCATTGTCACAATTCAGTTACGCTAATATTTGAAGTAAAAACTTTATATACATTCATCTCTGTACCGTTTGGTGAGATAAATTATTCTTTCATCATTTCTGTGTCTCTCTGGGAAGTTCTCTCAGCGGGAAAGTATTCAGCGTTCCATCTACATTTCTCGCAAATGCTCTGTTAAAGATCTCTGACAAGGATTTAATAAAATTGTAAAACAACGTGAGAGGAAGAAAATTAAGATTAATGCTCACTGCCAAAAAAATATGCAACAACGGTTCCATATGTAACACATCAGTCGAGAAGTTCGCAGGATCACTAATAAAACAAAAACTTTTCGGCAAAATTTGACTTTATATCTGTTCCAAAACATTTCCAACAATTCTATGCGTTTGTTATGAAATGATTTGTCGACAAGGGAGTATGAAAGGGTTTGTATATCTGGGGAATTCGATAGATGTGGTAGTAATTCGATAGCCAATTCGTTCATTTTTGCCATTGTCGTCGTCGTCGCCGTCGGCGTCTCAGATTGCCGTTTGTGTGCCAGTTCGTCGTTCAACCGCACTAATAATGCTCTGTAATATTCACTATTGACCCTTTGCTTCTTTTCAACATAGTCGATGAATATATTCAACCCCACGCATCCCAAAATGTGAACACCATAACCTTCCCAACTGATCTCTGTATTTTTGATCGCTTTGGGCGGATTTCCAAGTCAATTGTCGGACATCGCATGAAAGATTCTTTTTTATTTCGCTTACACAGCGCCAAACAACGCTCTGAATCATCAAACCGTTGTGAACAAACTCGATTGCCATTACGAACAGACCTTTCTCATGGACAAATGTTGATGCAAAGTAGTAAATACACCGCCTACTGATATCATTAGAGCGTTAGCTAATTAACGCAACTTCAGTTTTCGGTTCTCCAAAATGATTTTGTGTAATTTTTTTTTTGTTTACTGGAACAACTTACGAATTCGGACGGCCAGAGCGTTGCTTAGCAAAGCGTTGCTTGTCTCGGTGAAACAGAATCCAAATAACACTCGTGCACCCATTGCTTAGCTTGAACGGTATTTTCTCCCATTAAAAAGCAATGCCCTGTGAATTGTCAACACGAAATTCTCATGCATTTCTTTTGAACGTTGGTACTATCTTACAGTTACATTGATTCGTTAATAGTGGTGACATCCTTGCCACCCTACGAAGTGAAGCGACGAGTGAAGTGTTATATATGTCTTCATACATACATACATACATAAATGCGTATATAATTAAATTTATCTTCATATCGGTCTGTCCGTCCATCAATTTAGAATGAAATATTACAGGAAATGTAACTATTTCGCAAAAGTGAAGATATTCCAACTGCCGCATTAAGAATTTACTGCACAGATACGTCAAGATTAAATTCAAAACGAAAACATGATGTGCCTAAAAATCATAGAACCTTAAAGCCCATCAATTTTAATGCGATTTATGCTTGTGAATTAATTTCAACCTATAGCGAGGATTAACAGAAATTTCTCCTACATATTTGTCAACGCGATTTACTCGCTGAAATTACAAAGCATGAATAAATGAAAGATCATAAAATGTGAGAAATGAATTCAAAAATATTGATGAGAGTGGATAGCATTGCGAGTCTTCGAACGGGGTCGAACACTCATGTATATGTGTCTTGAGGATGCCTTTAATTCATTTAATTCATACTTCTAGATATGTTGACATGTGGCGCCAAATAATTCCATCTTTTTCCTTTACCTAAACTAAATAATAATTCTAAAGGTAATATAAAAATGACTTTAAATAGAAAGCATTTCAAGTTTATTTGAAATGAAAGCGAACGTACACAACTTTCTGTCTTGTTTATGTTGACTAAATGCTTATGTACTATTTTACACTTGAATTTATGTGTATGGCGAGCATATAATATAAGAAAATGTATATAAATATGTTTTTGCGCCATTTTACACGCACAATGTACACTATGTTAATATTACACTACGTATGCATGTATGTATAAACATTTATTTATTCACTTGATGAATTCATATATTAAAATGTTTATTTATTCATTTAATTTATAATTCATTATTTTCAACACGCAATTATAATCAGATAATTAACGCACATTCATTTATCTAAACTCGATATAAATTATTCGTACGTACGTATGTATGAATGTATTTTAATCGCCAAATTAGCTTAACTGTTACTTAGCTAAATGCCTATGCCTATGCCTATGCCTATGCCTACATGTATACGTGCACGTAAACATAGATCGATATATGAAAGAAAGAATTAAACTAAACCATAACATGACATCGTGGGCGTGCATATTAAAATTATAATTAAAATTATAGATTATATGCATTCATATATGTCGACTGAAATCATATTAAAACAAACAAAACAAATGCTATTTATATATATATATATATACATATATATATATTTCACAACGAATCTATATATGACTTCAAATCTATGACTTCAAATTTATTTTTATGGAAGATCGTTAACGAGCTTTTTCTTTTGCCATACGTCTTATTTGTTACTTTGTTAAGGGAGATCCGCTTTAGACGTAAGCTAGCATTTGTTTTGTTTTAATATGATTTCAGTCGACATATATGAATATATATATATATATATATATAGATTCATTTATACATAGATTCGTTGTGAAATTTCGGATCAACAAAACAATGCCGATTTTTCTTTCGATGTCTTTGTTATTATGGATAGATTTGTGGGCCAAATTGACCTTTCCTTTGCAAATCGAACGGTAACCAAGCCGAGATCAAGGCTAAGTAAGATTTGCTATTTCAATTTCAGCAATTTTGGAAATTTCAACAATAGATATATGGCGTGCTAGGCAAAGCATGATGAAGTGCCCTGAGAAATAAAGAAATTTTAGGCGAAATCATTTGTTAACTCTTTCAAAGAGTTGTCCAAAATATAATAAATGCTTCTTGATAACTAGCCGCCTCCTCCCCACAATAACGTTAATAAATTACCAAATATATAAACATGAAGCCGGAATTTTTCCACAGACGATCCTCCCTGTCAATGTAGTTATTGTCAAATGGCGTCGTTGTTGTCATTTTCTTGTTCAATGCAAGCAAGTCTGCAGGAAAGATTACATTAATGAATAAGGACGAATTTGGCCTAGAAGTTGTTGCTTTATTCGTGATCCTACGAACTTATTGAATTATGTAATGACGGCCTTCAATATGTCGAGTTTTGCGCTAAAAGAAGTTATTCACTGGCCACATTAGTCTTTTCTCGGACGACACAAAAGAAAGTCTTTTTTGCATCATATCGTTTCTCGGAATGAAAAGTGAATTTATTTTGGACCGGAAGGGTGCGGTCGATCATCACCAAATATTACTAACAGTAACTAATCGATTTGAAATGTTCGCTGTTCAAAGCACGACACGCAATGCAACATAAGGGCACTATTTGCTATGCCGTCCGTTCATCCATCCATATTGCCGTGGCACGTTACAAGTACTCAAATGGGAAATGCTAGTCCATCCGGCTCGTGCTAATATTTTTAATTTTTTGTCGTTCTCATGCAATAAACGTGTATTTTCTGCACAAACACATTTAAATACCTGCAACCTACGTCATTTAAACTTAACTAAGTCAGTGCCTGCAACTAGGCTTTACAAATATTAGGTTTATTGTGAAACATTTTTACTTATGGGTCGTAACTTCGTACGATTTTGCCTTTGTTGTTCGTTGTTCTTTTTTTCAATAAAGATTATTGGATTATGCGGTCGTGAAACTTTCCCTTTTTCTATTCACGTTTGTCTTTGTCAGAATGAACTTTAACTACGAAATACTATATGTTTTATGATATGATTGTCTTGAAGTTGTACCTCTTTGCCACGTAGATTTTTCTGGTAGATCGATTTCTAAGACGATTCTTAATAATCGCAAAAAGAAGAAAGAAAAGATTTTGTGCAGATGGTGTCCGGGTTGCTCGAGCGTCGTGCACAATATTGAGAAAGTAATGCAATTAAATTTATTGAAAAGCAAAGGCATACAAGACTGACGACAAATGGTGCTGTACGTGTTACGGTGTAGCCACCGTCATGAGTAAAAGCGATCTCCCAAAAAATATAAGTGCATTCTTGATGAGCGTACGGTTTTGAGTGAAAATACCTGATATGTCTGCCTGTCTAGTTATCCGTCCGGCATCAAGCTCGCCATAGCGAAGCCAAGATAATATATTGAAAGAATTTTCTTTTCTTTTAAAAAGAGTGCTTCGTTGCTTCGGGAATAACAATATACAATAGCACAGCTGTGTCGATATCTTCTTTTTTGTCATTCCGATTGCTAGGCCGAGATTGTGTGATACCTAAAGACTAACGATAGGTTTTATAAATATGACATATAAATATCCAAATCACGAGTGTTAAGCGCCCACAAAAAGCAGATTCTCGTCTCGTCCTCATCTGTAAGACTTGCTGACCTGCTGCAAGACAATCAGTTTTTATTAAAGACTTAGCGGATATTATTGTGCTTAGCCTAAATAATTTGTATGTATTATGAAAACTTGATATTGAATGCTCGCTAAAAATGAAAAGCAAACTATTGCCCGTTAGTAGTCCAATTGAGAGCGTAATACAAGCTGCGCTACGTATATATGCTGATTGAGTGTAGCAAAAAAAGAATAATAAAGCATATGCGTGTGTTGCGCTCCATAGATTGATTTTTCAATAATTCTACTTAAGGTAATGGATAACGGTAAAAGTCATAGCCAAGCTGAATGGAGAGAAAGTCAAGGAAGAGACGTTAAGCTCTTAGTTAACGCGTATTTTGACTTTCGCACAAAGATGTTCGTTTTAT
>CCAG010007559.1:0-10528 GCA_001077435.1 Glossina morsitans morsitans | reverse complement strand
CGTGCGGATATCATCTAAAAATTTGTTTATTAATATCTCATCCCTCGAGTTGCTGACGATTTGTATTTTCCGATGTCGACAAGATGTGATGTACATATTTTCTTTTAAGAGGACAGCTGCGTTCTCTTTGTGCTTGTTGGTCCTCAAATGGTTTTTGTACTTTGTCCGCATCATAAAAACTTGGTAGGGTTCGACATACACCTCACTGGCAGGAACTTTCTTCTTGATACTAGCTTCAAGAACTCCTTTACGCTTACCGACGTTGCTTGTGGACAGTCCGTCGTTCATATCGGAATTAGGAGGCTGGTTTTCTTTAAATGCTGTTTCACAGCCTGCTACGAACTCTTTGCATAAATGAGTATGGAACAACTCGTGTTCGGTTACAATCACACCACAGAAATTACAACTTGTTCGGCTGACGCCAATTGTTACTTCGTGCAAGGAATCAGCTTGCTGCAAACCTAGCTGACAAGCTCTTGCAAATTCTGAGCAGTAATGGTCCAGTAAATTATCAATTGTCTCATGGCAAAAAGTGCACTTATGTTTGTTAGGTTCCATTGATGATGATGATGGTTCCATTTTAAATTTTTTTATTTTTTATTTTAAGTAATGAACTTACCAACCGGTTTGGTGATTTTAATATTTTTGAAAATAACTAAAGAGAAAACTTTGCTTATATAGGATAGAAATGTTGGTGAACTTACCTTCAAGCGTTCTCTGTAAAATTCCAGCTGTCTTGTATTTTTCTTTATAAATACTTTTAAGTGTGGTCATAAGTACCGTTTGACCTTTTTTTTATCGTTTATAATGCACCACAACACTAGTTCTTTTTCCATTCTCAGCGGGGTATTTATAAGAATTAATAAAAAATAGAAATGAGGAAGGATCATAAGACGTTTAAGTGTTCTGAAATGCGATATAGTGAAATAGTCGGACCAAGCAGTGCGCTTTATTTTTTTCTTCATGGAAATTTGTGTAGATATGTGTATGCACGATCGTGTTTCTTTTTACATTTTTTTTTTTATCAGAATGAAAAATAATGTATGTCCTTGACGGAATCCTTCTTTCATTTAGTCATTAAGATGTGTTTAGTGAAAATAAGTGTTCGTGGAAATATGTGTAGACATGTGCATGCACAATCGTGTTTCTTTTTATATACATTTTTTTATCAAAATGTATGTGCTTGAAGGAGTCCTTTTTCGTCTGTTCATTGAGATGTGTGTAATGAAGGGAAGATTTATGTGAGGGAATTTGTTGTAACCGCATGTGATGAAATTCGATCGTCCTCGTGTTGTGTGGGAAGATAGAGTTTGATGTGCAATATTTGTTGTGAGGGATTGTATTGTGTGTGGTTTTTTTTTTTTTTTTGTAAGGTGGGAAACCATCAACAGGCGCCCATGAGGGCAGTGCGAGACTTTAACCCGCTAAAAACCACCCTCCTATTCCCTACCCTGTGGCACAGCCGTTTAGGTATACCTTCACAGGTAGGGTAGCTGTTTAGGCACTACTTAAGATCCTACGCTGACGCTCTTTGTATCTTTGTTTTCTCATTATGTTTGCGGCGAATACTCCTACCGCTTTCCATATTTTCAGGTCGTGCAACACATTTGTCACAAGATTGTCGGGAAGAGGTAACCCTCCAATTTCCGTCTGTAGTCTCTGTCGTTCGTTATGGTAATTCGGACAGACAAAGAAAACATGTTCAGCGTCTTCGATGCACTCACAAAAACTACAGAATGGGTCCTGCTCTATTTTAAACCTATTCAGATATGACCTAAAGCAACCGTGGCCGCTAATTAGTTGTGTCAAGTAAAAGTCAACCTCACCATGTTGCCTATTCACCCAGTGCCGTAAATCGGGTACGAGCCGGTGCGTCCATCTACCCTTACTCGCTCTGCTCCAGCGCTCTTGCCATTCTTCCAGGAGTCGCTGTTTTGCACGCTGCTTAGCCGCTTCAGCCGACAATCTATGAAATTCGGCCCTATACATGCCTTCTTTAGCTCGCAAGTCGATTGGTATCATGCCAGCGATAACCAAGCACACCCTTAGAGCACGTAGCCTATATGCTGAATGGATGTCTCTCGTATATGACGGTATAGCGAGGGCCTTTTTCCACAAAGAAGAGGCGTACATTATTGTCGCAGTTACGACTTCTGCGATCAGCTTTTTGCGGTCTTGCCTAGGGCCACGCAAATTTGGCAGTAAGCGCGCCAGCGACTTTGCTACCTTCGCTGCCTTTTCGCCAGTGTATTTCAGATGCCGTTTAAACGACAGTCTGCAGTCGATCATCACTCCTAGGTATTTTATGGCTTCTTGTGACTCTATCCTCGTGTCTCCCACTTGGATAATCACTTTCTCCAACTTCCTCCTGGAAGAGATTAATACCGCTTTTGTTTTCTCTTCCATATCTAAATCCACTGACCGCAGCCACCTCTTGATCATGTCGGTGGTTTTATTCGCTGTAGTGGTAACTGCCTCCAAAGTTTTTGCCACAATGGTTATCGCTATGTCGTCAGCAAAATCCACGATGGATGCACCCTCAGGGAGAGGTAGTCTCAGGATATCGTCATACATTACGTTCCGCAATGTAGGGCCTAGTACTGATCCCTGAGGTACACCTCTAGTGATCAGCCTTTCTCTGCACCCTTTATCTGTAACGTAACTAAGTTCCCTACCAGTAAAATAACTAGCCACTATATTTATAAGATATGGTGTGACTGCTCTTTCCTGTAGGGCAGCTATGACACAATGCCAGTTTGCTGAGTTGAAAGCATTGTTAATGTCTAATGCTATTACTAAGCAATACTTTTTGTTGCCTTCCATCCAACGTGTACCTTTACACGCTTCTGCGGCAGTATTTGTGACCACCGTTATTGCATCCATTGGGCTTTCCTTTTTTCTGAAGCCGAATCGGAAGTCCGACAGCGCTTTAGAGGTCTCCAGTGATTCTTCTAAACGATTTCGAATGATTTTTTCATACACCTTGCCTATCGTATCAAATAAGCAAATAGGGCGATATGAATTCGCAACATGCGACGGCTTATTTGGCTTTGGCAGCAGCACCAGCGTTTGTTGTTTCTACTTATCTGGAAAAATTTGTTCTTTCAAACAAGCGTTGAAAGTTCTCGTAAACATAGCAGGCTTTGCCAACATGGCTTGCTTAATAGCGCAGTTTGGGATGCCATTAGGACCCGGCGCTTCCTTGCCTTTTATACCCTTTGCAATGGCAACAATCTCCTCAGGCCCGGTGAGATTAATATTATCTCACACCTCAATCATTGACACGTATACAAAAATAGTTTTCTGAGGAAACTGATTATTTCTTCCACGAATTCTGCACTGCTTGGTTGGTCTGAATGTTTTAGTTTCTTCATTACCAACTTATACGCCATACCCCATGGGTCCTCATTTATCTCGTAAATCAGGTTCTGGAAGCACTTTTTCTTACTGGCCATTATTCCTTTTTTAAAAAACTTTTGCCTGAGTTTGAACTCTTCTTGGTGGCTGAGATAAGCATTAGTTCCCCTCGATTTTTGGTAGACACGCCTCGCTCTATTGCATTTAGCCCTTAGTTCGGCTATCTCGTCTGTCCACCAGTATACTGGCTCCTTGCTCTTATAGAAGCCACGTCTTGTCATTGAACACTCACAGGCTTTTATAATCCGTGCTGTAACCTCCGCAACGGAAGCCTGAGCTGAGTTTCTGCGTTCTGCTTCTTCCAACATAAGCTCGAAGAACTCTTTGTCTAGAGATTCTGGTTTCCATGTGGGACCCCTGAGAGGGAGTTTTACCCTGTTCGCCTGCTGGATCTGTTGTAGTTCCCAGATTATTGCTGCATGGTCACTGTTGCTAATACCCCATTCTATGCGCAAGGCCAATGCACTGCTGGCCGTAGTAATATCGATCGCGGAGCCACGACCGTCTCTGTTGTACGTGTTTTCGTTGCCTTCGTTTAGAATTGCCATATCGAGTGAGGCTAGGGATTCAAACACTATTCTGCCCTTAGCGTTCGTCCACTTGCTACCCCAATCAGTCGCCCAGGCATTAAAATCGCCGGCGAAAATTAGCGATGTTTTTCCCCTTGCGTCGGTACATAACTCATCCATACGCTTCTCGAAGCCCGCGTGGTTTGTACTTGGCGGGATATAGCAGCTGTAAAGGTAAACCTCTTTATATTTAACGCAAAGGTAGCCCTCCCCTGCTGAGATAAATCTCATGGTTGGCGTATGCGAGCTGCATTGCCAAACGGCTGCAGTACCAGTCTTGTCCTTTGCCCATCTGTTTCTGGAGCCTAACTTGTATGGCTCACTCAAGACTACAATGTCAATTCTGTTGTAGCACCTCTTGTGCAACCCGACAGTGGTTTATGTTAACTTGCATGCACTTCATAGTTGTCCCTTATTGTTCGCGCCGCGTGTATTTACCGGGCAGCTTCTGCCGGCCAGTTGATGGTCATGAGGCTTGCCTTGTTCCTTGCAGATCGCGCAAGACGGACTCTTTGTGCAGTCTCTTGCTCGGTGACCTTCTTCGCTGCATTTTAGACAGCACTTGCTTCTATCTTTCTGGCCTTTACAGTTTCTAACGATGTGACCTTCCTCTAAGCATCCATAGCATTTCGGTACTGCGGATTTTTCTCTGATCCTGCTCACTACCCAACCAACTTTGACTTTGCCGGCTTCAAGTAACTCTTTAGCACTTTTGTTGGGACTGTTAGAGTTGCTGTCTGTGTGCCGGCATACGCCTTCCTGATCGACATGAGTGTTTCTTTCTTGATATTCAAGCTGCTGAAACTCGTATTTATGGCCGTTACTAAGTCATCCACCGAGGTCACTTCATCTAGGTCTTTAAACTCAATCTTTGTTTGCTTTGTCATTAGTTTGACACTAGCCTCTTGGCCGAGCGCTTTTTCCATCAATTGCTGGTAAGCAGTGTTTTCTTCTTTCGAATTTTGCTTAAACTCCAGCAGCATTTCTCCTTTTAATGTTTTCCGTATTCTGGTCACATTTTCGCCGACTTTTTGCAACTCAGCATCATTTTTAACTTTTTTCAGCATATCGCTGTAAGACATAGCGCCCGTTTGCTTGATTATAATAGCATCTGGCTTACTCACCAATTTGATTGGCTTGACCTTTTTATTTTTTGCTTTGACCACACTTCACTCTTCATTGGCCTTTTTTGGTTGCTTTGGCGCCTCGTTATTGAGATTTACCCCATCGCCCGTCCGCTTACTTTTTTTCGCAGGAGTAGTATCCGCTGATCCTTCTTCTCTGAGCCTTTTCGCAACGTTTACTTTGCTTCCCTTTCCGGTCTGGGTAGTGCCATCTCTGGCCATTTTTTTTAGCATTTGATTTCCTATCTCTTTCGCAGCTTTTTTATGGAGCACAGCCAACATATCTACCAAACTGACTTCCCTCCTGCATTGTTTTACCGCCCAGTTGCTCAGGTGAGCGTTGGATTTGAGTGCTCCTTTTGAATGGATTGGGTAACACTTCCGGACTGTCCCGCACGACATGTGCGCCTTGAGGCGTCCCTTTATTTCCGGTCTTGGCTGCCATGATTTTCGTGTTGATCGTGTAAAACTTTCACGTAGTTATATTTTGTATATCGGGCTATTTGTATTTATCTGCTTGTGTATGGATGTATGCAAATGTATGAGAATTTCTCCTATGTTTGTGTGTGCATGGATGTATATTATGTGTATATTTTTGTGTGCGTGTGTTCGTGTGTGTGTGTTTAAATGTATTTGTATATATCTACGTGTGGATGTGAGTGTTTGTAAAGGTCTTATATGTAGGTGTGTTCCTTGTGTGTGCTGAGAATGTTTCTGTATGTATGTTGCTGTCGATGTCGTTATTTTCTATGATTATGTACTTACCTTATTGTTAGTCTTTGTCCCTCTGCGGCCCTTGATCGGTGAAGGGTTGACCAATACTGCTTATTAATTTAATGTCGTCCTCAGCTATGCTACTCTAAGCTAGTCCTTTAACAGCAAGGAGTAAGTCTGTGCTATTGCTTATTATTTAAAATATTTTCGCTAATGCACGGGGTTGTTCTATTGCAGCAATAGATGGCAATGTCCCTCTATAATTTGCTCCCCTTCTTTTGTTTACTTACTTGGGTGCCACCGAACGGCCCCCAAATAAACGAAAGCGGGTAAACCCACAGACAAGAAAGGAAAAACAAAAAGTAAAGAAAAACGAAATCTGCCCTTTCGCACTATTGTTTTATTGCCTTTATATATAATTAAAAACGTTCAGAAGCACTGTCGCACTTTTAAATATCGTTTATTTTCCTTTTCGCTAAAAGAATTTCAACTGGAGTAATTTTCTTATAACAATCGCCTATGATATTTACGGAGCACTTAGAAACACTTCCGCGCGCTACGAAATCACAACGATCCTCCTGTACTGTGCGCGTGTGTGTGTGTGGGTATTGTAGATCGGTGGGCATGCGTAGTGAGTGTGCGTGTGCCTGTGTGTGGTTTTTGTTTGTGGGTGCACGGTAATGTGGCGGGAGCGGGCAAGCGTGCGGCCGACGTTCCCCTGCCAGCAACGGGGAGGGGTCGAGCCAACCTCCGCAAAGGACAGTATAAGTGATGACCAATTGCTAACTTTAAAATCGCGTGAGCCCAACAATGAAATGATGAAAATGTCAAAATCTGCGGCCATTTGGTACATTCAAACTCAGGGTATCACCAGAAAAACAAAGCACGATGGTGTTATAACGTATGACTGATTGATTCCTTCGAATTCGAGCAATTCTAAAAGGATACCGGCAGGACCACGTCATATGTTAAGTCCAGCTGATGCCGTCAAACCCTGTCGACCCCTCAATACTGTCAAGAAATAATTCACTAAAAAGGGCGCCTACCACCCATCACCACGCCAAAAACCCACACTGTGTTCGTGCAGAACACGAAGCCAAGAATCCATCTAATGGGCAACAAAACCGTCATTTCAGGAAAGGGGATATGTCTGGTACCACATTTTCAATGACAGTGCCCGATGAAATCAGATGAGACATATTTGTCATTAAATTCTGAGAATGAGATGGACTTGAACATAGTAAACAATGTAGAAGAAAGCGACGCATCGACACTAACGATTCATTCGGCAGCAGAAAGTTTGCACGACATTTCTTTATAAAAGAAGAAAGAGTAAACAAATTACAAAACTTAAATTATATTGACAAACAACAAAGTTAAAGAATTTAAAATTCTGAATAGAAAAAGGATAATCTGTGTGGCTGAAAGTGATTTTGATCAAGTAGGTGAAATATTTACATAGTATATTACGAAAGATAAAGTGGGAATATATTCGAAATTATCTGAATATAATTATAATATAGTACAACAGAAATTGATACAAATGTTCTCTAATGATCGCCAAATAAAGCTTTTTAAATGTAGGATTAGAGCTCAAAATATTGAAACCGAAGAAGGAGCTATTAAATAGGTATCTCTATATCATATTGAAGAAAGCGCACATTCAGGTACATTGGAAACATATAATACGTAAAATATATTATCGAAAATTAATGGAATTAATATAATTGGTAGTCAATCAATGCGAAATATGTAAGGATGTAAAGTATAATAAGAATCCTCTTAAATTTAAATTTTCACACACAAAAACGCCAGCAACAAAAATTAAATAATGCCTGTAGACGCATATGTTTTAAAGGAATTTCACTTTTTGACAGTAATAGATAAATTTTCTAAATTTGGAGCAGCATATTTACTAAATGATAGAAACAATTTGACTTTAGTCGAATAATTAGACGATCATATAACGAAGATAGGAAAACCGAAGAAAATAATAGCAGATAATGCGTTTAAAGCAACAGAATAAAAGAATTTTTAGACAATGAAGATCTAAATAAACACGCATACAGAAAATGCTGATATTGAACAACTACATCGTACAAGAGCCGAAAAATTGGGGGTAATGTACAAAACTAATAAAGTTATCCCTATAAAACAATTAATATAGAGAACGATTAGAAACGACAATTATCAATACCATTCAGTCATTAAATGTATAACAAACCATGTTCAAAAAGAAAAGGTAGATGAAAGAAAAATCAAAAAGAATTTAAAAGAACATAAAAAAAAATAATAGATAAGTTCAATAAGAATAGAGAAGAATAAACGACAGAAAGACAAGAAGGATATATAAAAAACTACGAAGCTGTAAGACATAAAGAGCAGCCTAAATATAAAAAAACGAAACTAGAAAACGTACATCCTAGTTGTTGTAGTATATTGAACGACCTTTAAAATTTTCAGATAGGGATGGTATAGGTGATATTGATATGGATTCCACAGACTAATGGGATGGTAAAAACAAAACTTTTAACGGAAACAAACGGGATATGCGGGCATTTGTATGAATAATCAAGAAATTGTTAAGGAAACGAACATAGTAATATACATGATTAATTTGCATGAAATGGAAGAAATTTTGAAGCATATAGCAGACAACATTATTTAAATAAGAAATGAGAATGCGGATTTACGGGAATCAGAACTATTAGATAGTAGAAACAAACTAGGAACTTTAATACCAAGACAAAATAGAAAAAGACGCGGATTGATTAATGCTATAGGAACCATGAGCAAATGGTTATTTGGCGCTATGGGTGAACAAGACAGACAAAATACACAAAATCATCTTTTAAATGTGGATGAAATAAAGGAAAATAACAAACAATAAACATTAGTAAACGATTATTTTAATGAAACTATATCAGCACATAAAACGGGTTGTAAAGAGCGATAGAAATAAAATAAACAATTAAATAAATTCAATAAATACATTTTTAGAAACAGAAAATAGCGAAAATATATATTTGGATTTAATTAACAACTAACTAATACACAACTAATAAAAAATGAAATAGAACATCTGCAGGAAAATATGGTATCTGCAAAGTACGGAATTATACAAACAAATATTTTAACTAACAATGAAATAGAAAAATAGAAAATCAATTATAAGAAGCTTAAATATAACAAACTTAGACCTGCATTATTTAATAATTCATATCTAATTTTCCAAAATAAAACACCCGAAACGTTCATAATAGTAAAGTTAGGAGTTGTTGTACCCGTACCGAATATAGAAAATAATGAAATAGATAATGAAATTGAACGAATTTTTAAATTTGAGAATAAATCTGATAAATTTGAAGAGAAGAAATATTTTAGGAATCTACAAATAAGTACACATTCTGTAGTCAAAAACAACTACCATTATTAAATAAAGATTTTGGAATATTAGAATTAGATATAGACACACTTATGGTTAAAAACGCTATTAACATTCAAGCAAATCAAACTTGTAGTTCGGGAAATCGTTTTAATGGGGAATTATTTAGTAAATTATAACTGCTCAATGTTATTGAAATTATAAAAGAAAAACAAATTGTTCAAACAAACAATACAATAAAGAATTTTACTAATAAATTAGCTTTAGAACAGATAATAGAAACACCGCCATTTCATATAAGAAATATTAAAAACTGAGAATCCATAATAAAGTCAAGTAAATAAAGTAACCTATCGAATAACCGAGAGGCAGCTTCTCCTCGTCGTCGAGGGCGACGTGGGCGGCGCGGCGGGTGTGCGTGTGAGGGTGTGCGTTCTCAAAGTCCCGTACGGCAGCGCGGTGGGCGTGCGCGTGGGCGACCGCGTTACCAAAGCCCCGTACGTCTACGTGGTGGGCGTGGGCACTAAGGAGATCGCCCAATACAAATATTCATAATTTAAATAATTGGTGTATTTTCTTTTTTTTTTAATGTCAAGATGGAAGTATAAATAAAAACTCGTCCCAAAATAAACAGGTTCATATTTGTCAACTAAGAAAACAATTTGTTTTTTTTTTTCAAATTTTAAATGTTTTATTAACTTATTGAAAAGTTTCCATTTTTTTTTTTTTTAAATTATCAATCCTCCCGTACTATTAGGATTCCATAGGATTTGTTTACGACTTGGGGAAGTAGGTTTTCACTTGTACAAGAATTAAAAATCAATTTATTCAATTTGAAAGATGGATAAAAGCATTGAATCTCCAAAGTTCCTACAAATCTGCTAAGTTATCAACAAATGGAAGTGAATTTCATATCACTGATACACAGTTAATCGAATGCAATAAAGTGGAAGTTATGACGAAAGAAGTAAACAATATAGACGCACCAGAAAGAGCTCGTGGTGGCAATAACAATAAAACAATAGTAGATATAATATTTGAGAACTTTTCTACAGTCCTACAGCATCGCCTGAGAGAAGTTTGGAACGGAGCACTTTACGTTACTATAGCCATAAAGAAAAGGTGAAATCAAATTTGGAGGAAAAATTCAAGGCCGCTTTTGATGACATGAATATGAGTACATGTTCAATTCGATGACACCTTAATTGACGAGCACATTGTAAATTTGAATTCCAAAAAGTCATATGATCCCCTCTCAGAAAGGAAGTTGCTCTTTATAGGCTTTTTCTAACAGCTCTAACTTTGTACATTCTCCTTTG
>CCAG010007558.1:0-19950 GCA_001077435.1 Glossina morsitans morsitans | reverse complement strand
CGTGCGTTGCCTCTTTTTTATGAAAAAGAACGGAAATCTGCGTTCTTATCGACCATAACGGTTCGCCTTAAGTATTAAAGGATTACGTTGTACACAAAAGCATTTTGAACAAATTTCTCAATTTTAAATTTTACAGTTAAATTTACTTTTTTTTTTTTAATCTGAAGATGTCTTTTATTACTAGGTAGGATAATTTTCGAGAGATATTGAAAGCTTACGAAAAAATTGAATTGAAGAGAAAAAAGTGCTAGAAATGAAAGAATGAAATAGGAAGTGAACAGAAAGAAAGCCATGACTGTATCAATGGTTGCGCAAGCCAGTTTTAGTGTTACTTGTCTGCTGAAAGCACAACGTTGTATTTGTTCAAAACTTTTAATGCTGTAATAATTAAATTAATTCGGGGTATTTTTTTTACCAAAGAGAGAGCGCGGTTACGGCCTCCCATGGCTAATTGGCATCAGAACGATCAATTACCATTTTTAGCGCGAGCACGATTTAGTGCATTACCTCATTTTTGGGCATCGCATCGGTAATGAAGAAAAATTGTCACTTTTTGCTGCCGTTCTATATGTAATTGACATTGTTTGGAGCTTTCCCCTGTCTATTTTTTGTCTATCCCTCCATCTGTCCATCTATGGAGTATCTGCAGTTAACTTTTCCCGCTTCGTAAAAATCGGAAGATTGCCTTTAAATTTGGAAAGAAAGTTCTTCCAGGCAGTTTGCTGTTGAAAATGGGCGAAATCGGCCAAAAAAAACGCCTATAGTGCAAGGTAAACTGATACCACCTTTACTTTTTGGGACTTTTGCTTATTTGAACATTCATTACGTTTTCTAAATGGTGGAAAAACTAGCCATGCCCAGTTAGTATAAGGTAAAGAGAGTGAGTGTGTGTATAGAAGTCACAGATGAAGTAAACTTTGTTACGAGTTTGTATTCGACTTTTTTCCAACATGTTTAAAATAATATTCTCTAGTAACAAAATAGGAATATCAGTTATTCTTTGCAAAAGTTTCCCGTCTTTTGGAGGAAAATTGAACTTTTTCATTCAAATACTCGCCAACCGAGTAAAAATCAATATTTACAAACGCTGCGCAGTACCCCCAACCTGTAGGTACATAAATTTGTTTTCAGATTGAAATTGTTGTACCAGCTGCACTGTTTGTAGTTATGGGAAGGGAGTCCTTCCAACCGCGAAAATGAGTCTTCTGCTTCCACTTTTAAATATTTTTCAAAAGTAATTTTTTTGGTTATTAAAAACGTGCTAGATAAATTGCTTGAATATTATTATTTTATTATCTATTCTGTCATCTCAAAAACGTGTCAAAATACGCGTTTTTAAAGGTGCTATAGTGATTCCTTTACTTAACATATTTGTAAGCAAACAGTCCTTTATCCTGTGGTTACCAATTATAAACTAATGACTTTCGTGTCTTATCAGATCTGATTTATTTCGCTTCTAATTAATATCTATCTTTTTTAGGACGGGATGTTGGGCGAATGTTTCTTAATTGAATGAAACATATATGTATCTTCGAAGATCTCAAGCTGTATGAAAAAAGTAAAAATGCCTGCCTATTGGTGGTGCACGCTTGCGAGTTGTTCGAGTCTGTGCAACTAGCATAGGTTTAAAACTATCATTTTATTTTAAATAATAATTTATCGTACAATTTGGATGTACTCAATTTTTATGTGAAATAACTACTATGGACCAACTTTCATTATAAAATATGATAAATCAGAACTAATGAACGCTCCTTTTCATGCATACATGGGAGACGAAACGTCAAAGTATTTCAAAAATTGCGGCTTGGAGAACAAAAGCGTATGGACACCTCCGAAGGACACGTAGCTGAACAGACAAATAGACGGATCGCAAAAAGACAAGCTTAGATCGGCTTAAAATCATATACGATTTAATGGAACGTTGTTCTATCTTGAATCCTTCTGTGGTTACATACACCTGCTCATGCTCATAAAAATTTTAAGAAAGAGTGGAGTCTGTAGTAGATAATAATCCGAAATAATAAAGACTAATACGAAAAGACTCTCTTAAAACGCGGAATAGGCTAAATAGCACAAATCCGCTTGCAAATCACGTCCGATAGTAGAGCGAGTATATAGACGCAACTGATGGCAAAGCTTGTGTCAATAATTTTCGGTCATCTAAAAGTGTAGTGAAATTTGTGCGTTCAACAAGTTGGCGAATTCGCGTTTGACGACAATACATCTTTTGTATTATATCATTACACAAAATACGTTTTCGCTATTTTGCCGTGTTCTCCATATATTTTTGTTTAATAAGCTCGTCCCACTGAAATGATTTTTAGGTTATTGACGATTTTATTTACAAAAGTTATTTACGGGGACTTATATTAACAAAGTTTCAATGCTTTTCGCGATTTTCGCCGCTTGAATATAACGATTCAGCTCCCCCTGTCTTCAGCAAATACTTTGCTTATACACTCTTTTAAAAGCAAGCGATCAGTACCAAATTCCACTCTGACAACTTTAAGCTAATCCTTTTTACTTGTTAACTTCTCTAAAAATTGTTGGTCAACTTTTTGTCCAGTCGTCAGCATAAAACTACTTTGCGTTAAAGTAACATAAAGCTGCGGCCAGTTCAGGGTTCCCGATATCAAGCAAACTCCATCGCAATTTTTGCGTTGGTTTTATGTTTTTCGATATCAAGTCGACGTAGTGGGTTTACGTCAATCGACAGAGTATGTATTTTCTCACTATTGAATGAAAATTTTTTTGTAATCATAAAAATGTTGTCGAGTAGCGTATTACGAAAAAAAAAAATAAAGTCAAATATTAATATTTTATATATTTTATTAATAACTAAACCTTTAAATGTATTTACTTGTTTTAGTTTATATTTAGATAAATTAAAAATTATTTATTCAGAGCCCGTTTCCGCACTTACTTGATTGTGGAATTTCCTCGTCCTCTTTAGATTTATTTGGATGTATTTTGTAGTTCGCACGCAAATACGACGCGGCTTATGACTGGATTTGAGCGCCTCTCTCAATTTCGAGAACAATAAAATGGTTCTTGGTTTTATCATTTTAAGAATTTCATTTGCTCAAATGTGTGATTTTCGTAACAAAAAATATTATTTATAATTTGTTTATATATATTTTGTTATTATACATGTATTAGTAACTATATATATTGTATATACAATATTAGTACCGTGCTCCTTGGCAATGGTGGGATCGGTAATAGCTGCTTATAAATTTGGAGCTATGATTGGCGAAAACGTGCTGAGGGTATTGCCGACTAGTCCCACCCTATATATAACGTCAGTACTGATGTCACTGCAATTGTGTTTTTCTGTGACAGCAAATAGTTCCGCCATGTTTTTGCAACTCGAAAATTATTTTAAAATTTCGGAGAGTAAGTAAGAATACGTACACGGAATTGTACTTTGCATGCATTTGTAAAAATGAAAAACCATGTCGTACTTGTCAGATTTTTCAATAAAACGTATGGCGATTCGAACATCCGTGGTTTTATTTCAAGTGGTCATATCAGAATTTGTGCCGAGTTTTGATGCTCTTATGGACATTGTGGGCGGTACTATAACAGGTCCTTTGGTATTTATAATGCCGACGCTGTTCTACAGGCGCTTAGTGCGAATGGAATATGCGCACCAACGTACAGTTACAGAAGCTTCATATGGCTCAATAGCATTGGATTTAAATTATAACCCTATAGAAGATTTATCACCACAATTATTGTTAGATGAAAATCTGAAAACGCAATCGATCCTACGTGTATGCTGGCAGCAAGCTGTTTACACGTTCGTTCGTTTACAACGCGACCTATCTTTGTCAGTGATGATACTTTTTTTGGTGTCTTGGTCACATTCTTTGCAACTTATTTTAACATATTTGAATTAAGTACACTTTTTCACAATAACTCACCATGTTTTGGAAATTTCACAGCAGTTAATAAATCTTGATGAAGTAGAAATGTATATATGAAATTTTGAAGAGCTTCGTTTCGCCTACAAACTGAAAATGGATACACTGCATTTTATATAAGATAAGTGGAAGAAAGTAATCTGTCTAGAGAGAGACTTATTATTTCAGAAAACAGAGAGTTCTCCAAGCAAAGCCTTCGCTTCTCCGCTGACGGATGGAGATTTACTCGTACTATCATAATGTTTAGAACACTCAAAGGGAAGCTTCGAAGACTATAAGGTATATATGTCTTTAATCAGCGTGAAATTCTGAATCGGTCTAGGGATGTATGTCCATCCATGTGACCGTTTGTTGTATGTTATCGACACCCTCCTAGTCACGAAAATTAAGAAATCGATTTTAGATTTGGCAAAAACTTTGGAACTGCTGCAATAGTGTGCCTATGCAGTAGTAGTGTAGTAGTAGTATGTAGTGCAGGTAGTAAAAACAAAGGGAAAAGTAGTTTTTTGTCAGAGAAAAAAAAGCGTAAATTTGAGTTTTTCTGGTGAATGGAAAAAGAAAAATTTGGGCAGTTGAGGGGATTGAGTTTCGGAACGAACAGCGAAGTGCACGCTTGAAGTGATTATAAAATCAGTTTTGATTTGTCAGTTTTGGAGATTTTGATTTTAAAGAAAACTATCATTTCATTTATATTTTATCTAAAAAAAAGGAAAAAACAACAGAAGCTTATTGCAAAAAAAGCTACAAAAAGTGAAAATTCATATATTTTATATTTATATTTATATATATAGAAAATTTATATATGCATAAACTTATATTACGAATTTCGTCCCTAATAATACGCAATCTATAATTCAAAAATAGAAATTACGAAAGAATTCCAATTCTGTCCCGTTGGTCCACTCACACGTTAGCAATTGAAATAATTACGTGGCTCTATCGATCAATTTTTCCAATCATCCCTAAGCCGTTGAAAATATCCATCATCCAGGCGGTTAGGTGTCTCGTCGTATCAATAAACGACAATTATTCTTTTTTTGTATTATTTTTTTTTATTATTATTCAAAATATTTAAAACAAATTATAAGCTAAAAAAAATCATTTAGCTGCGGTGATGCGGATCAACGTGGGTGTTTGATTTGGTAAGTTTTCTTTTGGTTTGTTAAATTAAATTAATCTAAATTTTCCTTTATTTGTGCATAAACATTTTTTATTTTAAAATCCGAGTATCCTTAGTAAAGTGTTGTTAATTAAAAATAATTTTCTTTTTTATAGATTTAACTGATTTTATTTCTTCTAAGTAAAAAAAGGAAAAAAAATATAAATGTCCTTGAATTGTGATAATTTTTTTTAAAAATTTTAAATTAATATAATTATTTTTAACTTAAATAAATCGTTTTGTTATTTTATATTTTTGGAAAAATAAATTAAAAAATGTATCATTAAAGATATTAAATAACTAGTGAGACTTTCGTAGGTGACTAAGGGGTAAGAGATAAACAGTATTCATAGGGCGTAATAATGAATTTATCCGAAGAATTTTCAAAATTAAATGTAAGCATGTTTTTTTTTTTAAATAATGAATAATTTCTAGCGTAAAAATAAATTATTATGATTTACAATAACAAAAAATATTTGAAGTGATGGTAGTTTTGCCCATGGGTGGTCGTAAAACATAATTGGGATGTTGTGTCGTTTTACAAATATCGCACCCATTAATATGCTTTTTTACGTCATTAACCAAGCTAGGCCGATAGTAAAGTCGACGAATTCGTTCTATCGTTTTGATTACTCCTAAATGAGAAGACAGGCGATCATTGCGAGCCTTGTAAATAATTTCCTTAATCATCGTATCCATAATTTCCAACGTAAATCGACATGTAATTGCTCACCTACTTCATGTTGAGTTTCGTTTGTACACAAATCCATCTAATATTTTCACATCCAGCAGCTTATTTGCATTTCTTTCAATGCCCTGAATTAGTTCTCGATAATCCTCTGATTTAAAATGAGATGAATTAAGATCAAGAAACACACCAGTATGGTCAGCTGTCAAGCTATATACATAAAAATTTTGTGCAATATTATCTAGTAAGTCAGCTGAATTCTCTTCGTCTGAATTAATACGTGAGAGTACATCGGGAACGATACGCTGGCTGCGTTTTTGATGACAAAGTTTAAACTTAAAAGCCAGTAGTTTTAAAGCCCATCTTGCTAATCGGGAGTTTAAATCCGTTTGAGACATAGGCCATTTTAAAGGTGCGTAATCTGCAATTATTGTAAATTCATGGACTTCGATATAAGCCTTAAATTTTTTAACACTAAGAATGGCAGCTAAAAATTCCTGTTCCGTAACTGAGTAATTTCTTTGAGCTTTATTTAACTCTCTGGACATGAATGCAATAGAAGCTTCATCACCTTCAGCATTTAGTTGAACTAGAACGCCTCCAACACCTGTGCGGCTTGGGTCACCATGAATAAAAAACGGCTTGGTAAAATCTGGGCTATGCAAGACCGAAACAGATCTCAATAAATATTTTAGATCTTGAAATGCATTTTGAGCTGTATCTTTCCACACAAATCTCCTTTTTTTCTTAGTCAGATCAATTAGTGGAGCGTAAATAGTTGCATAATTTTCTGTACCAACCATTCCTGCCAAGGAATCTACGTATTGCTTTTACAGTTTTAGGAGGAAGATAATTTGTAGTAACAGAAATGGTATCTGGATCAGTGCGAATAGCACCATTTCCAATAATATGTCCTAAATATTTAACTTCTTCAACACAGAACTTACTCTTCTCTACGTTTAAAGTTAAACCGGCATTCCTAAGCAGTTTCGCTAATAAAGACAGAGCTTCTATATGGCGCTTAAAAGCGTCAGATATTACAAGGAGATCATCTAAATGCACAAATATTTCATTTTTTAGATGAGCTGGTACTACTTTGTCGATTAACCTCGACATTGTTTGAGGTACATTACAAAGGCCAAATGGCATAACAGTAAATTGATACAATGGTCTTCCTGGAACAGTAAGTGCTGTTTTGTCTCTAAAATAATTATTTAAAGGTATTTGCCAAAAGGCGTCTTTGAGAACAAGTGCAGTAATAAATGAAGCTTTAGGAAGTCTGCTAAGTATACCGCCTATGTGAGGCCTGCTTTAACGGTGACTTTATTCACCTTCCTACTATCTAAACATAACCGATTTTTCCCAGGCTTACGTACTAAAACGCAAGGTGAACTCCACGCATTACTAGATTCCTCTATAAAGCCCAATTTCAACATTCGATCAAACTCTTCATACATCATCTTTTCATTCGCAGGTGAAACGGGGTAATGGCTCTGCTTAATTTGCTTAGCACATCCAACATCAATCGTATGACTAAGAATATTTGTCCTTCCTAAATCTTCTTTACCAAATGATGGAAATATTTTAACAATGTTCTGTAATTGCTGCAGTTGTGAACTGCTTAACTCACACGGCATGACCGTTTCTGCCGGCCTAGATTGACCAGTGGAAATTTCTGAAATGCAACCCAAGGGAATTAAATCGAATAGTTTCCAAAAATCATAACCCAAGAATAAATCTTTCGATAAAGATGGAATGACAAAGATTTGAATCACTTTTTCAACACCGCGAAAAGAAATAACAGTTTTTATGAATCCAGAAATACTTTGTAAATTACCATCTTCGGTTCGAATTGATGATTTTATGCGCTTCAAAGGTTTGCCTAATTCTAAATAAGTTTTAGCCAATTTATCCCAAATACAACTAATTGAAGCGCCAGAGTCTAGTAAACCATTGATTTTCTTTCCGAATAGTATAACGTCAGCATAAGGATGAACATCATTGAGACTTCCAAAAATAGAAGATACAATACTTCGTTGAATTCGATTAACATTTTTCCAAAACAACTTTATCGCTTTTTTTCGATTTTTCTTTCTTTGATGTGTTTTATTTTTACCATTCATGTTTAACATTTGTACATGCAAAGGATAAACCGGAGTTTCATCAGATGTTAATTTTTCAATAATTGGACTTATGGTTTTCACTGTTGTGCACGTTTCGTTGCACGAGGTGTCACGTTTTTTGTTAAGTTGCATTTTTGACATTTAGGTTTATATACATTTGGTGTACCGCAGCCATAACAGAAAATATTTCGTTCTGCAAAACAATCATAATAACGATGACCAGTCTTTTGACAATTCCAGCAGACTAGTCCAAGTTCATCCCGTTTTTCAGTACACTTGTCATCATCCTAAGCACTATCTCCTTTATTTATTTTAGATACGCGTTTATTTTGAAAATTTAAATTCTTTTTGGTCAAGTTTTGCATAATAATTTGCTTTTTCTACAAATTTCCCGCAAATGTGCAACCGAATAGACTTGAAGATATAATATCTCCTGCTGTATTTCCGGTAAAAGGTTCCTTCGAAGGATTTTCACTAACGTAACTTCCGGAATTGGTTGATCTAAGCAATCTACCAGATGCAGAATGGATTCATGAAAGGAGTCAAAGCTCTCTCCCGATTTCTGCTCCCTATCCCAAATTAATTCACGATAATCCAGGTCAGTACGCGTGTCTTTATATTGAGCCTTCAATGCAACACTCAGTTCATTCCATTTAACTTTCGATACTGAACAGTAGTAACGCCAAAACCAATACGCTGCCTTACCATCGAAAAGTATGCTGGCATGTCTACACAATAAGTCAAAGTCAAAGTCGAAGTCTCTCCCTAACGTCTGCCTCGTCAAAGCCTCTACTCTAAATGAAAATCCTTCGACCGATAAGCCCGATAGCCCGCCGGAAAATCGTTTCCAGAAAATTTTCCAGTTGCAAATTATTTGGCCTATTTTGTCCGATGCATAATTTACGGTATTCGTTAATTGATTGCTGATTTGAGTTTAATCCATTAATATGTAATTTATTTATTCCTAAAAATTGAGTTACAGTTTGTACATTTTCTTGTACAGGTGGTAAATGGGCAATATTGTGACTTGTTTGAAAATTAGGAGTAGATATCGAAGAATTCTGTGCACTAAAATTTCCTAATGTCGCTTGTAAGCTAGACTGCATCAAAGTAGTCATTTGTTGCTTAAGCTCGCTAAACAACCGTGTTTGCTGTGCAGTCACCGCAGCTGTAACTAAACTATTAGTTCTACTTTCTTCATCACCCGTTATCCCAACATTTATTTATTCTGACTGTAATGATGTCAATACGACATCACATTAAGGACAATTTGAATTGTTTTCGATAAATTTAATAAAACAATACTTATGAAAGAAATGCTCACAACCGGTTTTAATATGACAAGTATTTGTATTTACATTTTTATTGCAAAAACTGCAACAAGGAGAAGGTGTATGAATTACACCGGATTGTTCGATATAATTAACACTAAACCTACCGACATTTCATGTATACCTATTTCTATCACGAGCGGTCAAATGACCGCATGTGTAAAAACATATTTATCTTAGTAAAGTAGACAATAAACAAAATATTTTTCTGATGCTATAATAAAAACTCGTTCCCCGCTTTTCGATGTTGTATGTTTTATTTATTTTCATGCATTTTCATCACAGTTTTTACAAATTACAGCAGTTTGTATTGCACATTTTCCACATACGTATTTTTTACATTTAATACAAATTTTGTTTGTTTCATTCATTTTACAATATCTTATTTGGCAAGATTTCCATTCAGAAGGAACTGGATTTGTGTTTATTGTTGTTTTTGATGAGCATAATTTGCTTATCTGTTTCTCTTTCTGGTATTCGGTTCCAAGTTCTTCTGCCAATTGAAATAGGAACTCTTGCCTCGATATTTCGTCACCCGTCGTTTCTTTATATAAAATCCAGGCATTTATCCCGGCTAAATCTAAGACGTTGAAAAATACCTGTAAGGGCCATCTTTGACATTTAGATTTTACACTATATTTTCTGGCCATTTGATCGGTTACATCTACACCGAATTTTGTGTTGTTGTAAAATCTAATTGTCTCTGGTATACGGGTGTCATTTTTTTCAATTTCAACGGATGAATGCATTGAACTAAGTATCAATACTTTTTTATTGGGTTTAGCTTTATAAATTGTAAGAATAAAACCTTTCGATTTGTATAATATTGTTGAGAAGCGTACCATACTGTCCTTTGCCTGTCTCGCTAATTTTGGCAGCTCTCTTTTATTTCTTCGGATAGTTCTAACAAGCGTCGTTCTTTTTGCTAGAAGTTTACCCGCTAGTGACGCACTTGTAAAAAAATTGTCAGCTGTTATATTTCTCCCATGGCCCGTATATGGTTCTGCTAATTTCAAAGTTACAAACACTCCAAGTGGGATTGATGTTTCTCTCCCTTCATCTTTTCCCAAATATGGAAAGCCGTTTACTATATATTTACTACTTACATCGGAAGCTAACCAGAATTTTATGCCAAATTTGTCCGGTTTGTTGAGCATGTATTGAGTAAATCTACAATGTGCTTTTGTAGGGAACAATGGTTCATCTATGCTCCTGGTTTATAACAGTTTTGTTTTCGATAAATTTATACCAAACTTCAGAAATCAATGTGAACTTATCGTTTTGTAAGCGTTGGCTTCGTTGATTTTTGTTGTCAAATCGAATAAATCTCATGATTTCTGCGAAGTCATTTCGACTCATAGTTGTCGAGAAAAATGACGGACCCCTTTTGTGTTCCATAAATATGATAAAATCATATTTTTAGTCTCATACGCGCCGCGTGCATACAGAAGTCCAATAAATTCATATAATTTTGCGATAGATAAATTCCATTTCGTTTTCAACACTCGAAATGCCTGTAATTCCGTATACTCTCTTACATGTTCAATCATTTTATGATCAATAATCAAAGAAAATGCTGATATAACTCTGCCCTTCATAATATTTCGTTTAGCGTATCCTGTCGGTCCTGATACTGACTGTAAATCATACCACAAAATATTGTTGGCTCTGTTGCCTTTGTCGAAACTATCACTTATATCACGTAATAATTTTTATTATAATATAGTTATAATTTCTATTATACACTGAAATTTTGATGCTCTCTGTTCGTATCGCAAGATCGTACTGTCGTACAAAAAACGCTATGTCCTTTGTTCCAATAACAACGAAAACTCCATGCATGGATCCTAACCGCACATTTGTCTACAATGTAGACACATTGATTAGATTGTGGACTGTCTACAATTATATTGTAGACTCGTAAAACAATTTCAAGAATGCGATTATCGAAGAATATAGTCGTAAATAACATAAATTTTTCAGACGATCAAATGACCGTTCGCGGTAGACTAGACATGGTATAATTTGTTTGCGGAAAATACACAATAAAAAAAGTTGTAAATATTGAAAAATCGGTTATATGTATATTTTAGGAAAACTCAATAAGCTACATGATGATACAGTAAAATTGTATACGAAAAATTTTAAATGAAATTTTAAAAACGGTCATTTGACCGCGCATGGTAGGTTTAGTGTTAAGTGACATTTTTTTTTCTTTTAAATTAAAATTTCACAATTAAGGATATAAATCAACAAGGAAAAACACAACTGATTACGAAGAAAAATCGGCAATTAATTATTACGAATATTGTTACTGCTTCGACTTCCAACAGAAACGAAAGGGCGAGTTCAAAACACTACATGATAGACATCTACATTTTGTTTTTGGAGCATGAATCGTAAATCAATCCAAGAATCCAACAGAAAACCCCAAATTCGAGAGTACTGACTTAATGAGTGCAGAATAAATAAGTTAATCTGAATTTCTCAACTTCAGCAGTATTCTGAACAAAACAACAACAAAAAAAAACAAGATAAGGTTATTCAAGTGGTTTCTAGTAGCAACGCTTTGTAAGAGTAAATCCCATTCCTGAATTTGCTTTTCAAAATTTCCATTAATGTAAAATAAGGTATTACAAACTTCTTGTTCATATTTCACTAATGGTTACAAGTAATTTAACACAATAAAATAGAACAGATTTTTAGTCAGAATATTTCGGAACCCACTATGTACATCAGATGGTATGAGATATTACAGGTGTAATTAATTTGTGGGCCCCACGTTGGGCGCCAAAAATAATAAATATGTAACGTATTTGATATTAAGACTTTGCAAAGCTGTAAATGTATATATCATGATCCTCTCACATGTTTTCCGGCCTGGACCGTCGGATTGAATAGGTTAAAAAAATTATAAATAGTTTCATGATAATTTACTTTTTTTTTACGCTACAAATGATTCATTATTTTAAAGAAAAAGCATGCTTACATTTTATTTTGAAAATTTTTCGGATAAATTCATTATTACGCCCTATGAACACTGTTTATCCCTCACCCCTTAGTCATCTTTAGGAAGTCTCACCAGTTATCTAATATTTTTAATAGTGATACATTTTTTAACCTAACGTGTAAACTAAATTCAACTATATTGTTCTGAGAAAAATCAAGAACAAGGGCAATAAAAATAAGTGTAACAACAATAAAATCGCAATAAATATAACATCGAAAATAATATCAGCAATAGTACATTTTGAAAACAATAACTACGATAATATCCAAAGCTCTTCAAATAATTAACCCAATAATCACCTGTTTTTTTTTTTTTTTGGCTTCTACTGACCTTAGTTTGCCTATATATTTTATAACAGCCCACTCTAATTTACCTAACAAAAAAGCTAAAAGGAAAAATAGGATCTTTGATATAATTTGTTTGTTTGAGAAATGTGTGGCTATTTCTGGTCCTGATAGTGACCGACCTATTGCTTTCTGGCCTTATCATCGATTCGACCACACTAAATGTTCAGGTTTTAGCGGTAAACAAATGGTTCTATCTCCTCCAATATCTGCTCCTAGTTGTGCCATTCAATTTTAATCTCAAAAAATATATATCAGTTGCGTTTTCGTTATACTCATGTGAATTTCCTATTTATCTCGACGTTGATTTTATTGCTACTCGGGCAAAAATTTCCAGTAAATAATTATATGTAACTTGTTCCCATATTCCCCAAAACACGGACAACCCTTCTTATAGGACACACGTTGCCCTTAGTTCGGAGGTCACAGAAAAGTCCAAACCTACTGATATGGTCGTAGTGTAGGAATTTCGTAGGAATTTTCTTCGCGAGAAAGACATCGTAACACGAATTCTACACTTCCTCGACCTCCATAGAACTCAATGTTTCCTCAGACCTAGTAATTATCATGTGTCAAAATGTTGGGCGCTTTAATTGAAAAATTCATCTATCTACCTAAATTCAGTGTGCACTGAGTTGCGCTGTTTTGTTTTTACTGAAATCTGACTTAAGCCGGATGTCCACTCGTCAGAAATTTTCCTCAACACTTTCGATTAGATCGTACTGGTGATAATGTTTTCATTGCCGTATCAGTTGCATTTCCATCCAAATCATTTGAATTTCTAAATATTCCCGACGTCGAATTTATTGCCACTTGTACGAAAGGTGGTAATAAACATTTATGTATAACTTGTTTCTACATTCCTCCAAACGAGAATATTTCCACTTATAAAAAACACATTGCCATTATTTGTGGCTCAGTCGAAACACCGAAACCTACTGGTACGGGCGTAGTGTTACATGAATTTCATTTATCGCAAGTTACTTGGTCTTATGACACTACAGGCTATATTGTGCCCATTTTAACGTCTGGGAGAGCTATGAATTCAATGAATTCTTTGACCGAAACCATACTTCCAATTGGAATAGCAGATTGCTAGATTTTTGCTTTGTTAATTTGCCACAGATAGTTGTAAATCGCTTTCAAGTTTGCCTGAGGGTCCATCTCATCCAGCAATTTGTTTGCGCTTTGTGTAATTGCCCGCAAACAACAACAAAGCAGTTGTTCGCTATAAAAATAGGAAAGAGAAACTATTATGTGTGAACTACGTACGAACTGCGTACGACTATTTCGCCTGCTCTGCGGCATAGATTTAATTAACTCAACCAGCAAAGTTATTGCAATTACCTTCACAGGGTAAAACCTCAATTCTTAGCAATGCTAAATACTTTTACAAATGTTTCAAGCCAAAAAAAGAATATTCACATATTCCTCCTCCATCTCTCTTAAAGGCTCCGAATCCTGTAACGATATTGAAACCTCGAATCTCTTTAAAGAATACTTCCGTCGAAATTTCTCTATTGCTTGCTTCGATTTAATCGGTAATTGCCCATATCAAATCACAAACTCGATCTCCTTTCCGTATTTAGTCAGAGACTATTTATTCAGGCAGAGACGTGTAATAAAGTTTAAGGTCACTTAAATGTGGTTGTGTCCGGGCCTGAATTTTAAATCTTTCTTTGAAAGCGGATTTTCCGCGTTGTGTTGGAAGAGCAGTTTTCTTCTGTGGAAGTAGACATGTTTTGGAGAACTAGAGAGGCATGGCCAGATTGAATGTCTTAGCTATATTGTTTGAACAAATTATTACCCAGAAAATAGTTTCCGCTATCAAATCATACATTTCTCTGTTTCAGCACGGCTTCCTAAAAGGAAGATCAACCGGTACGAACCTCTTAAAGTTCACTTCCCATATTTGCAAAGCTTTCATTAATTTTAGTAAAAAGTTTGACTTAGCCAAAAATTATTGATGTTTAAACTCCAGACCTTTGGCTTCCCTTTACATTTATTGAAATCTTATTGAAAGCTCTTATATTCATAATCGGTCCCTTAAGTTTCTGTTCAACTAGCCATTTAGGATCCGGTGTGTTTAAAGTAGCCACTTAGGATCCTATCTGTTTTTTTTTTACATCAATGATCCCCCTTCAGTAACTAAATCCAGCCATTTCTCAATGTATGCTAAAAATGTTAAAGTGTTTTCCTCTTTTGGTTTGACTCGCGTAAGTATCTCTTTCGATTCGATTTACGGAATTTGATTACGTGGGGCTCTCTAAGTCTTATGAAATTACATTTAAAAATGTGTAAGAAGCTTTCATTCTCAAGGAGGGTTCTATTCATTATTGACTACTTCATTGATTCAAAAAAATTGGAAAATATAGAATCGTTCATGAACTTAGGGGTTTCGACCATAGGCTTGGTTTTAATTTGCAGATTGATCTCTCTGTAAATAAAGCTGCTTCAGTGATTAGTTTTATTAAACGGTGGTGTAAGGAGCTTATCAGTTTAGTGAGACCAATATTTGAAATATGCGTCTGCTGTGGAGTCCGTTTCCTGTAGGCGCTAGATTCAATAGGATCCGTTCAAAAACTATTCCTGCTATTTGCCAAAAGGAATTTGGATTGCGACCCGCTTGCCTCATTGCCTCCTGACGGAAATAACCTTGCGGTCACTTGAAAAGCCTAGATTTATCCTCGGGGTTGTCTTCTTAATTGATTTAACATATGGTACTATCGATTCGCTGACGTTATTTCAAGAGATAAACTTCAACATCCCGAACGGTTATTCTAATTAATGTACAGATCACTGCTTTATTCATTTTTATTTATTTTTATTTATTTTATTTACTTCCACATAAAACTCAAATAAAACCAATTAACAGTCGAATTCAATTGACTATTAGAAATAAATCTTAGAAATAAATCTTACACTAATTAATATAAAAACTAGTATAACGTATATAAAGAGAAATAAGGAAAAAAAATTGTAATAATTATTAAATGATAATTGATGACTCAATAAAAAGAAGGAAAAAATCTAAATGATATCTATAATTTGATTTCAATATCGGATTCATTAAAAGCTATCAAATCAACTCGCCTAAATACGCGCGCTTTACCTATTTCGTATCTAGATTAGGTTCTTGTCTTGATCTATCTATGATTGTATCTCCATAGAATTTGAAAACTGAACTGCATGTTCCCGTTCCGGTCCAGTTTTGACAAGGTATCTTGTATATAAATTTTTCAAAAAAGAACATATTTCCGCAACTATACATAGTCAACCTCCCAATACACCCGAAAAGACTCAAAAACCAAAATTTGCGAAGCAAATCACTGCTGCACAGCCCTAGCAGTAGATAGGAGCACGAATTATAACACAAAAAAATTCGACATTGATGTGGAGAGGAGTTCCAATATCCTCGGTCCTTCAATCCTGTTGGTGACATGTTGAATCTTCTTTAACCACTGCTATAAGTGCAACTATAGCTGAACAAGAAGATCGGGCAACGAGAGTTAATTTGCTGTATGTTTTTTTATTCTTGTTTTAATGGTTTTGTCATTGTATTCGACGTTGCTAAGTATGCTATTGGTTGTATTGCTGTCTTACAATGGATGCCAACGTGCCATGGCCTCTCTTTGAAGTTTGTTGCTATAAGTTTTTTTATTCTTCTTTAGCCAGCACCCGGTACAGCAATAATGCACACATGTATAAATGGAAACGGAACACTTGGAACGCTGCATTTTGTTAAGTTATTCGTTAACAATCAGCTGCTATCGCTGTTTCACAAGAAAGCGTTCAAATTGGGCAAACTTTCAATTCAATTTATATCATCCTTGGAGTACTATCCATATAGTTTTTCAACGATGAGATTGAAGAAGATCTTCGAATAGTTGTGCCCATTTACAAATTTGTGCATATGCTCACGTTATTTGATTATACACACCACTTAGATTTTCCAATGTTTGTATTCTATTGTTACGAAAATCCCAAATCCAGTTAATGCTAACTAATTGATTTTTCCCAAGTAATAAATTACCTAGTGCATATTCACGGCGCGTCATGCAGCTCGCGGCTGACAAAAAAGATTAGCGGAAAGACAGACAGGGAAAAACCGAGGTGCACATTCGCAGCGCGTCATACAGCTGCCGGCCGAGGAAAACGATCAGCAGAAAAGCAAGTTAACGGATTAAAAATGAAGCCATGAAGTTAGGTAATAGTAACATGCTTGTAAAACTGTATACAACTAGGCTGTTTGCGGAAGGCAGAGTTAATAGTACGAGAGCATTTGAGTCGAAAAAGAATACTAAAGTTGAGAAGCCGAGAGTATTGCCAAAGTGAAATGTAAATAATCCTAGCCTTAACGAATAGATTGTGAATAAAGAAACTTGGAGTTAGAAGAATTCTGAAGTGCATTTCTCTTGATAATAATATCCACGATCTAGTGATAAGGACCGTACCGACATTAGCGGAAATTTGTAACAGTATATTATGCCCTTATGCTTGCTGGAGGGCAGTAAAGCTTGTTCCATTTAATTAACCCAACGATTGATAAAACATGGGTCATCGCACAGTCCAGATACAAACTCCTCGAAAATCTCACTTTTAGAAAAGCGAGCACTTATCACTTATTAATACTAAAATAAATATCTCACCAGGCCAACGTAAAATTTATTTAAAATAATCGAGTTTCGTTGTGTGCGTGACAGCAGCATAGCAATGTAACTTAATACAAAAATTGATTGTTATAAACACGATTATTTGTTGTCAATCGCATAAAGTCTTTCAATGCGAGGCGTCGTTCGAAATTTACAATAAAATCATGGGTTTACAAATCGCGTGGCAGGTGATGGCGCCTTGGTAAAAATAAACGTCGTTGAGCCCAAAAACTGCATCAAACTACTACTGGTTGTAGCTTCGGAGACTATTTGACCGTTAATTGTAGGTTTATGGATATTTTTCGTTAACATTTTCTTTAATTTTCATTATTTCAGCCCGTTCTGCCGTTGGACGAGGTTGTATTGATCTATTTCCGAAAACTCCGTAGTCTTCGTTTCCCCAATGACTGTTCTCAAATTGCGCAAATTTGAAAGCCACATATCATTTTTGAAGACCGCACACTTTTGCGTCCAGAACAATCTAAATATCTGGCTTTTTTAGTCCATCAGATCCATAGTATAATTTCAAGCGAACTTGACCTCGGGTTTTGGTAAACTTAAAACTGGCCCACCATCGTTTTGCCGGTAAAACAAACTAAAATTTATTTGACTTATATAAAATGTAATCTAGGTCGTGTGACTTGTCAAATCAAACCAACTTTTATATTATTTTCATCTTTTTTTAAATTTATTAGCAACTCTCATCAACAGACCATATAAATATTTACATTAATATAAATCATATGCATAGAAAGAATTAAGGACTATTGAAATGATCACTTTGCTATACCAATTTAATCGCCAACTGCCAACTGCAAGATATAGTACCAGAAAAAGGAGATAAGCACATAAGCTTACATCGTAATTAGAGAAATTAGCTTCATTATACAATTTTCAGTATTTATTTAGTAAGAGCAACAATGCCAAATGCTTTTTTTAGGTCAAGGAAGGCAAGAATACAAATGAAGTATTTGTCTTGTTAAGATTGTCTGCAATCATCTCAGTAATGTTGGACCTACTGCGGCCAGAACGAAAACTGTATTGGGCGTCATGTGGCACATTACCATTATTCAAGTTGGAATTAACTTGTTCCTTAAGTACGTGTCACGTTATTTGAGACGGACCGAATAGAATAATAATCGATCGAAGATTGTTATGTGAGTAAGACCAATCCTTTTTACGGATAGGTATAATTCGGGCAATTTCCACCTTGCAGGAAATATAGGACTGGTTCCCTGTAGTCTATTATTAACACGTATGTAAGGTAAAATCATACAAGTTTGATGGAGTATATAGAGTACTTTCTGATATACATTTTGGATACATCTTTCCCAAGAAGTCAAGAAATATCGGTGATAGCGTAGCAAAAGAGTAGGCGGGTTTTTTTGAGAACAAAAAAAAGAGAAAAATTTGAATACTTTTTTGGTTCGTTTTTTGAAATTAGAAGAAACTTCAAGTCTGAAATATGGGATAAAAATTTGTGTTGTGGATAATTCATCTACATTTGTTTAAAATATTCAAAAATTTTTGCAATATTAAGAGTTGCCAACCATCAGAAGATTGGAATAGGAAAGTTTTCAAACGATTAAAACAAAAGGATGTTGTGTTGAATAATATCGTGCTAAGTTGGCAAAATACTTCCTCGGCTAGACCTGCCTGAAGGTTCGACGGCAAATAAAATAAATATCTGTGGCTTGACCGCCAAGAAAAGAAGGTGATTATTGCGGTGTCACCGGAGCTTTTAGCTCTAAGACTCAATTGCTCGGTTATGTCAATCGAAAAGGAGTTAATTGGGAACGATATAATTTGAATGTGAATTCGCATTCCTCGAAAGATTTCTTGGGTTAGTTTAATTAATCTAAGATTTTTTTTTTTTTAATTCAACAGAATTTGCTAAATAACTTACTTATCTTAATTTTATACTAATATTAAATTTTTTACGTTAAATTCAACTATGTGTAGTTACTTTCCGGTATTAAACTACTCTTTTAATATACAACTTAGGTTTTGTTTGTACAAAAGTCTAGAGTAGCGCACGCACGTTTTCCCGCTTATTCACGTCGGTAATCGGGGTAGTTCGACGTATCGCTACTTGGGTGAATTCGTTACACCAATTATTTTAAATCCATACATGGTTACAAGGGAAACAGATAGATTGTATTGTGTGGGACGATGCTGACATAGACCGACATACCGGTCAGTGACGGAGTAGCTCGGACACGATTCGAGAGCTTAAAAATATACGTTGGGTTCATTGTGGCGTACCTACCTGAGCTAGTTCCGCCTCCGGCGATACCATACTGACAGTATTTTAATTATCTATTTAGTAATCAATTCGTAGATATGACTTGTTTTATTTTATTGTTCTTTTTTGTGAAAAAAAGAAATTTAGTGCAGTGCATTTAAAAATAGTGTAATGCATTTCAAAAATGTAAAATAACTCTTAAAAAAAAGAATTAATAAAATTTTTTTTATGTCAATTAAACTTTAAATACATTACCCAAATTTAACTTCAATTCTAAAAAAGGGTTCTTATAGTTTAATAAAAATTGAATACAATAACAATTAACTATTTAAATTTATTCGAAGAGATGGGAATATTCTAATTTATTGATAATAAGAAGGAAAAATAAAATTAAATGACTTACCGATGACGTTTCTACGATGAATGCGCATTATCGGCGAGCCACCGTAGACCTTAACAAAATTTAAAA
>CCAG010007556.1:0-77630 GCA_001077435.1 Glossina morsitans morsitans | reverse complement strand
TTTCAAAAAGAGGAAAAAAGATTTATATATAAAACACAATACCTGTAATACGGTAATGAAGTTAAAGCAATGCAAACAATTGCATAAAAAATATATTAAAATAAATAACGGCCAAGTAAAGCGCAAGTAAGGGCAAAGGCAACAACAAAAAGTAAGAATATTTTATTGCATTGGCAAGAAAATAATTTCGGTGTTTACTTTTTTACAAAAAGATTTGCATAGATTTGCATCGTTTGACTGTAACAGAGATAGAACGAAAGGAAAGGAAAGGAAAGGAAAGGCAAGAATAATATTCTGTGAATTTCTCCAAATTACTTTTTTGCCAATCTTACCGAGATGTTGTAATAAACCGAAAATTATGTAAATGTTAAATACATATACAACGCAGGGAAAATTTTCTACACATTCCTTTACCGCAAATAAAAAACTAAATATAATAAAAAAAAAAAAAGAAAAAAACCCAAGAAAGTGGAAGAAATTTGCATTTTCAATGTTTCGGTCTGGCATTCAGATGCAGATTATATGACACGGATGCTTCCAAGTAATAATGGAACGAGAGAAAGAAAGGTAAGGAAAGAAAATAATTTACATTTTTTACGGGCCTGTCACTACTACGTGCTGTGTGTGTTATTGAAAAATTAAAATGTCTTCCTAACGGAAAGGTATGAACGCTCAAACAGGCAGTTTCGTAGACGATGCCAAAGCTAGCAAAAGGTAACATTAAAAGTAAACTTGTTCAATGTATATGGGTCGGTGTATGCGTATGTGCATAATTTTATTCGAGTATGCGTAACATTTTCAGTTATCTTTAAATATGTAAATGTGTGAGTGTGTTTTGTTTCACTTTTAGTAATAGACAATTTCAATCATAATGTTTTCCACATGAATACGCTTGCATTAGTTTGTAGGAGATCAAAGGTGACAGGCTTATAAACAGTTGATGTTTATGTCTTTGGTATTTAATGTAAAGATATTCACTCTTTCCTTTGCAAAGTTGGCATCTTATAAACCTTTTGAAAAAGATACCGAATGGAAAACCATTGAAAATGACTTTACCATATAAGCCCTAAACCAACATATTCAGCAGAGGACATTACGACATAAGAACCCCAAGCATTGTTCAATTGCAATCGTATATGCGCAAACACACACGTTCACGCACTCTCACTTATCAACATTACATGTGCTTAATGAAACTGTTGCTTGCTTTAGATTGCATAAGTAAGCAACAGATATGTTATGTAGAAATTGCTTACCGCTTTCTTCTCAGCTGACCATCCCTTTCAACAGCGGAGATATTTTCGATAAATTGGTGACAGAGGTGGCAGAGAGCGCCTAGTAACAATGAATCGAACATCAATTGGATTTTTGCATTGAATATTTATGCTTATAACTTGTGTATAAACTAACTATGCCAGGCATATACACTTGCAAGCTATTTAAGCACATTTCTGAACAGTGTTGTGGTACGGTATAATATGGTGGATGGGATAGGTAAGCAAGTAAGTTGTATAATATGGTGCATTGGATAGGTAAGCAAGTAAGTGTTATTTATATATCTATAGTTGGTTGGTTGAGTTTCTATTGTTACTAATCAACCGTTTCAAAGTTGTTACATCTTTGCACCTTTAATAACATAACTCAAAAAAATCATTTATAGATTACTTATGCTCCAATAACTTGACCACTTATATATAAACTTAAGCAGTCTTTATACCGATTAAACGTTACAAATATATATATAAATAAAATTCAGTTATATGCTTCTGAATGTTTGTGAATGTTTTTTTTTAAAAATAACTAAAACAATTGAGAAATAGAAAAAGCGGAGCCACAATTGTGCATAAATTCCATTGCGGTTCATATTCTATCGTCGTGTTTACTTTCAAAATGTGTTTTAAAGCTGTGCAAATGGTACAGCTTAAGTGTTTATACGTATTATATTCGGACCGGATAAGTTTTCACACACAGGCGTATACAAAACGTACACTTTCCTTGTTTACCAACCGCAATATTGTTGTTGCTGTTAAATTTCTACGTTAATCCTTAAATGTACCTGTATTCAGTATTCTTAAATACGGCTGAGAACATTTATAAGCATATGCGCATTCGGTTTTTAAAAGTACTTAAAGACAAGACTTGTAAGGCGTTGTTCATGTTGTTTGAAACATCTTTTGTTATTTGAAACTTTTTGGCACTTTAAAAACTTTTTTACTAAGCACTTATGCGTAGGTGCCCTGCATGGAGAAACAAAAGTTTTTGTCCAAAGTTTTTGCCGGTCAAAGTGTGTGCAAATTGTCGACAGCTAACGTTTAGCTGTTTCCATTATCAGAACGAAAGAGAAAAGTTATAATGTATATTACGTTTGTTACTACATGTGTAACATGTTAAACCTACTATCGTGGTCTGCATGACCTCCAATTTTTTTTCCTCTTTAAAACTAGCACGTTTAGTGACTTCAGCTACATCTTCTTTCTCTATGAAATAAATGTTAGAAAATCTCAATACTACGAAAAGATAATCTAACTACTTGCAAGTAGGAATACGTGTTGGAGATCTAATACATTCTAGATCACCTTGTTTGGAAGGACCCGCCCACCTGTTTTTGTGAAAGTACTCGACTTCATGTACCTATCCATAATTCATTGTCATAACGTTCAAGGACGGCATCCACCCGCCAGTTCATCTCTGTTCATTGCTCGCCACAAAACTTGGTTTAAAACGGCCGTCATCCCCCCATAAATTGATGTACAATAAGCGAAATACTGGAATTTGAAACCTAGAGGAAATATTTATTTAGTTTTAAATTTCAAACCACTTTCTATAGTTGTCTAAAACGAGGTCCAAATGAGTAGTAAAACGATTTTTGAGATGTTTTTTTGAGTTCCTATAGCGATGTTTAAGGACAAAGCGTAAGATGTCTTGCCTCGAGAACATTGTGCCATCTTTGGACTCTCTTGCTATGGAAAGGGAAGTGAGATTGGAGATGATGTTATTTAAGATAAGCGTGTGCACTAGCGTAGTAAGAGAAAGTCAAGATCAACAACAAAGCAAATATTAATAAGGCGTGGCGGAAAGTTGAATTTAAAGACAATAGTGACAGTTATACTCGTCGAAGAAACTGGAATGTGGGGCGTTAAAAGCGAAAAATTGCAGGGAGGGATGTTGCTGGCCTGAAATCGGTATTGATGGGTAGTGGATATTTTTATTTTTCAACGATTCCAAGATCTAATTAAAAAATCAATCGAAAGCTATTCCGACACTTGTACTATGTAAAAAATATAATGAACAGACCAGCATTTGAAGGGAAGAATGTACAAAAAAGGTCTCTATATTATTCAGTTTATAACACAATCACTTCAACAAATAGAGTTAATATTTAACTGAAGTGTTCTTAAATATTTAATATAATTTTATCGCTACAACCAATTAATAAACAATACCATAGTGAAAAATATTCACAGATGACTCACGCTAATCAGACTGATCTCAAATTTTCTTTTTCTTTCTTTAGGAGTTTATTTACATTATTTTAATAAGGCAGGCTTACCTCCTCAAAGTCAGAAGCGCTTTATTCTCTTCTGTACGCCGTACGTCGTGTTTTTCATTGTTCTGGCTTTGTTCTTTATTGCCATTATTATTACAGTGTTTTTTAGACTAATGAAATAAATTCTTCGACTAAAATAAAGCAAATTGAGCACTAGCAACGTAGGCTATCGGCTTTAGTTTCGAAAAGATAATTAAACATCGAGTCTAATAGCTTTAATAATATAGTTAGTTGCTCCGAATGCGATCCTGCTGATGAAAGAAAAGCTTGGGTAGTCACGAAGGAGATCCTTTATTATAAGAATTTGTCCACAGTAGCAGATTGGAGTAGAAGGTTTTTTAAAAATCCATTGGCGCGTTGCAATTGTATGGTCAAGACGAATTCTCGCCAATGTCTTGACCTTGATTTCACCAATATCTGTTGGACAAAATAGTGGATATAGTTGAGTGTTAATAGAGGGGTGGCGCTGATGGTAGCATTGTAGATTTGCTTCTCCAATTTTCTCTTTAACTCTCTTTGCAATGTATCTTTGGAAATTCAACTCTAATTGGGGCAAAGTAGCACACTTCGCCGCTCGATCAGCTCTCTCATAACCCAATAATCCGCTATGACTACGCACCCAAAGTGTTTTAATTTGTTAATGGATTTTGACCTTAACGCTAGAAGGTGCATAAAAAATATATTAAATATGTGTTCACTTTGTAAAGAATTGTGCAAAATATTTTTTAGCGAACTAATACAAATTGCAGACAGTGCCCCTTTGTTGGTGTGTGCGTCTAACTTTTTTTTTTTTTATATATTTAACATTCATACTAAGATGCACAGCAAACAAAGGTTTCTTTAATCAAAATATGCTTTTTTTTTTGCTCTTGTTTTTCGGATCGTTGAATTTGTTTAGCGAAAACTTTTCGAAAATGTTGTGGAAAGATAAATAAGCAATAACTATGTCATGGTTTTTTAAAGAGACTTTTATTCCAGCAATGTTTTTGGATAGTTCTCTTAACAATTCAAGATGTTTTGTTTTAAGCACAACTTATTTCCATGAATTAATAAAATTCTTGCAACTGAAAGAAATAAATTTTAACTCAGGTGTCCATAAAAAGCAAAACTACATTTACCTTACGTAGCTTTATTTTTGTACGAGTGCTTTCAACAGGCCAACTTATAGTAGGCTAAGGTTCTGAATGCACATTATGTTTGCCTAATAAAGTAATACGGAAGCTATGAACCTCTTAAGATGCATCCGATTTTAGGAACAATAAAAAGAAAATTGAATTTATTAGGAGATCACAAATAGTTCCTTCAATCTTCAGTTCATTTTTGATTATCTGTTAACTGTCGGTCATCATTTATTTGAACTTAGTAAGGAAAACACTTTCAGCAATACTTTGTTAGTCACAATGCATTTCGTGACGAACTTGGGCATCATCTAGAGGATGTTTTGTGCAAATCAATTAAGCATTTCTTTCAGTACTGATTTCTACTTCCAATACTGTCACGGCTACTTCTAGAATGCATAAGTATGTAGAGTATCAGGTGGATTAGATGTACGAGCGTTTGCTGAAAAGTGTTCGACATTAGCAGAGAAAAGCTTTTTTTACACAAATTTTTTATAGAACGCTTGAGTTTCTACAATGACCGGCTAACGGAATCCGTTACTTTTTTCCTAGAGCATGCCTTTAAGATTGTTCGCAGGGGCTTGATTTGGCGAATACGGTAGGCGAAGCAGCAGACGGCATTTCCATTTATGCAATTTTGATATTGTACTGTGACTAGATCTACTTATGGGTAGATGTCTTTGTTCCCAACTTAATTCGATGGTAGTCAGGCACCAGTTGGTGTACTTTAACGACTTTTTCACTAGTGCTCACAGCTACTGACCGTTCCGAAATTTTATCATCGCCCAACGATGTGCGGCCATGTTTCAATTCAGTCGCGTAAAATTTCGCCGTGATAAGTTATGATGCCTACAAACTGTCCACAATGTTTCCGATTCCAACAGTTTAATATTTAACTTTTTCCCTTTTCACCCTGACATCGCCCACTCAAATGATTGTCAAGCAATAATTGCATATCCAAGTGCCAATAATTGCATATCAATGCCTGCAAAAACGTATTCTTCAACTTTTCGTGGACAAACATTGCCACCTTCATGTTCAGTTCGAAAACGTTTCCGAAAATCTACGTAGAAAGAGAAGGCCGTTCGCGAACATCTCTTATTCCCTCAAAGAGCTAGTGACAGAAAGATGAATTTTAAATAATACATAGATCCTTCAGTGAATGTATACTAAGTTCAAAGGAACATTATTAGAAGGATTACTTTTACAAGAGGACCCCTTAAGCAGGACTTCTTTTCACATAATTAGAAAAAAAGACGAATTATATATCTATTCCTTTTGGACTGTGTTGGACAGCGTGTCCAGCTGCAAACGGAATGATAAAAGTGGTATATTTCCACGTATACTATAGCTGGATATAAAAAGTTCTTCAGTAATTTTTTATGGCTCATACCATTCGCTAAGAATGCAAATGACATCTTTATCATTTTGTTATTTACTTTTTGGTGGAATTTTTTTTACGGTTGTCATGACTTTTCCCTTTAAAAATATATAAGAAAGATATATAAAATATATACGCAAAAGATAGAACGTTGTATTCGGGCAAACATTCTGCACATTGCGTTACTTCGCCCTCATAAATTTTTTCATTTATTTTCGTTATAAAGTACTATATAAAGGCACACTGTTTGTTAGAAATTTTAAAAAGGAGGGAATACAAGAATAGACAGCTATGGTCCACATATAGCATAGCAAATTTATACTGACATCGCTATTCTAGAATACTCTTCTCCTTTCATTATTTTGCTATCCTGCAAAGGATTACTTTGTGCGAGAGCATGTACCTGGGAGTGGATTTAATAAATCGCCGTAATCCACCGAAAATTCCCACAGTATTTACTTGATTGCTCTTTCGAGAAATATTAAAAAATGCAAATTTTTTCGTACGCAATAATATTTTCAATTTCAAGGTAATGCGTGTGTTGTGGTCGTAACAATATTCCTCTTCCGCCACATTCCAAGTCATAGGGTTCGTCCTTGAATTAAACGTGCGAAATTACAATCGATAAGTGGAATATGTACAGATATCAGTTGGGGCGATAGACAGACGGGCAGAAAATTTCTCTAAGCCAAGTGATATAATAAAAATTGTCTCTCTCGTAAATCTTTCTCTGCGATCCATTCGACTGAATACACTTTTATCACAATTGGTATAAGAAATAATCAGAGTATATGAGAATGCCACAAGACATTCCCAGTACAACGTTGCGAGATGTTATCCTTCAACGGATTTAAAGAAGTGTTGAAGACGTTAATCAATTATGTTATTTGAATTTTGCTACGCTTTCTTCAGACAAGAGAAGGCAGCAAAGCGTAAAAAAATGAAGAAAAGATGCAAAAATATCTTCTTCCTTAAGTAGAAAAAAGCTGCCGCTGATAGTTCGGTATTCTGAATTATATACAGTCAAATGGAACAATTTTGATGCCGTAAGATATTCACGCCGTCACACAACAGTTTCGAAGAAGACTTAAATGCGTTGACAGTGTAGTTAGTATTCATCAAAGGGAACTGTTGATAATCAGGTATAATCAGAACATTATGGCCTTATTATTGCCTTACTGTGCTTCTATCAGCTAGCCATTGAGAAGATGATTAAATGAATGAATTTAAATGCTCATGACAATGTCTGCACAATTTCATTGTGTTCAACCATATTATGCCGAATGATGATATTTAATGCAATACGACGTTTGCTCAAGTGTTCGTCTTGTTGATTTCATTTCATTCTCTCGAGTCTTCCGGTGGCACTTTAATTTAAATTGAAGAGCTATAAATAGGCTGCGTTGTCCTTTACGACGAAAGAAAGAAACAACTGTCCTTTAAAGTGTATCTCTTACAGTAGATACGGTGTACGTACGTTTAAAAAGAGGAACACTTAACGCATCTTTCATCGATCTCGCCTACTTTGGGCTATATAGGGTGTCCGTCTTTCAAGTTATGAGCGCTGTTAGGTCATCAAGGTTCTTTTTTTTTTATTGTTGTAACCAATCTATACAGGTTGCCTACAGGAGAAGACAAAGTGTGCAAGAGTAGCGCTCAAAAACAGCTAATACTTACTGCTCTTATTGGCTTTTATATGAGAATTTGTATGGATTTAATTTGTTAATATTTATCTTCATCAATTGCATTAAATTCATGCTTCAGTAGCAGTCAGTAGCAGTAAAATTTTTTCATTTCATAGCTTTCTGCTTATTATTATTTTCAGTCCTTCATTCTCATTTAGTCACATGCTCTTTAACTTCCTCAACATTTTGTCGATTATGTGCGTTTTTCGAGCGATGTTATTATTCGAGCATTTAAATGTTTGCGAGACATTACCACGGTCTTACACTCTAAACCAACGGTAGGAAAGTTTATCTATGAGCTAAATTTGTTTCGCAAAAGTTTTTCCCAAACCGTTCACCAATTGTTTCCCAAGTGTTCGTCGCGTAAATAATACGAATTTGTCCACACATGTCATTATATATCGTGTATACTTTAAAGATTTACCTTTAAAGATACTTTTTTGTGAAAACTGAAGCTTTGCTGTACAAAAGTCGTAACAACTTCATTAATCAAGGTATTGTTCATCACTAGACATTGCTTTTTCTTATCTTAAGGAATACTGGGCTTAAAGAATATCTGCTCTTCTGAGCATAAAGAAATAATTTTCTTGGGAATCGTCCTCGAAACGTAGCTGTGACAGGCAACAAGTTTTCGATTTTTACGTGAACGGCAGAGCGCGATATTTTGATCCTTTTCAATGCTTTACCTATAATAAGTAGATAAATAGCTATAATCAATTTTTTTTTTTTGCTTCTCTAGTTTTCGAGATGCCAGCAATCTGTACCCAGTTCCACCAAAATGTCTCCCCCTTTGGTTTGATCCCAGCTTTTGTGGAGCTGCTACAATGGCATAAATAAAGATAACGAGCTGAGATTTGCAAAAAGTATTCATTGATAGATTTAGAAACGAAAGTTAAAAAAAGAACTAGCTAAGTACTTGTAGAGCAGATATCTGTAAAGCGCTTTCGACAGTCGCCGATATTACGAATAATCTGGGTCATGATGTTGTCCGCCAAGGCGTTCAGTATTCAGCACGATTCAGTAGCGCTTTCCTCTAAATATGGCAGAAAAAGAAAGACTCCCAAGGCGTAAGGAAATTTCCGTCCTACTCTAAAAGATATTGACTCAAACTCATAGTATTTTTCGAACACTTAATGTCACTCTCCCGTTTTGCTTTATGAATTTTAAAAGTTTGTTCAAACTGTTTCAAGATGCAGATGCGTTATACCTTTCCGTTGGTGTTTTAAATTATTTTATTGCTCTCTTCGGGTTTGTAAAGCTTGATATGTATTTATGTGTGTATATAAATATTTTATATGTAATATGTTAAGTTTTTATACCGACAGGAATTGTGCGAATGTTCTGTTACTAACTGTAATCAGTGTGAATTTACGCTTTATGTTTATTATGGCTTATCGTGCGTTTGTAGAGCAGTAACAAACATGCACAATACATTGCCATGAAATAAGCGCCAAGTGGAAAAAAAATTTAACAAATTAAGAACTCCCCATGGGAAACTTAACTTCCCAGTTATGATAAGAAGAAGCAAAGGAGAAACCAAACAAAAAAAAAAAGAAAAAAAGAAAGAAAATATGAATAAAAGGAATTCTGAATTAAAGATAATATTCTCTGGTTTTATATTAATTTTATGCTCTGGCATGTTAGCGCTCGAGCAGCTCTTTAGCATTTTTGATATGAAAGTCTTTGCAAAGTTGGTGTTGTTGTGTTGCTCTCACATCAAGCGTTGACAACATTTTTTGTTGGTTTTTATCGGTGCCTGTTAATTAAATTGCTTTCTTAGTACGGAGTCAATTTCATAAAAGTTAGTCTTGGGGTTTTTTCGGTTCTATTTAACCTGATGTTTACCTTTTACTTAAGCATCCTAACACAAGAGCATTATGTACACAATGTTAAGCATTTTGGATGATTTTGTATTTCAGCGTTTTATCTTTTAAATTAACTTTACTTACATTAGAAATATTACTCTGAACGACTGTTTGCATGTGTATTGTATATTTGCATTTGTATATATGCAGATTTATTAGACATAAAGTCATGTTAACAATTCGTATGACAATTTCTTCTTGTAAATAGCATTGTTTCCCTTATCTACTTCCTCTTGGGTAAAGGAAATTTAATAAGGAAGCTTATCCGTGTGGTTAAGAACCACACATACATTGCTGTATACATAGATTATATTGAATTGATTACAAAATTGTAGGTATTTTCAAATCAATGATAACGGGTTTGCTTGGGTATGAGTTATCAGCTATACATGTTATGTCAAAAACTTATAAGGATTAATTTACTCAATATTCGAAACTGAATATTAAGGTTTATCACAAATAATTGGGTTCGGATTTCCGGGTCGAATTTTTGCTTATTTACAACACACATATTGGATCGGTACTTATAAAATGACGATCAGAGTCGATTAGTGAAATGGATTTGATTTGTGTAGCGAAGGCATGAAATAACTGACACCTACTTATATATGCTACGTGGGAAATTCAAAGCACCTTTTTCAACGCTTGTATACTTACAATTATGCTTTGCAAAAATATTATGTGTAATATCATTATACCTTACACCAATTGTGATACGCGAGAGATTTATACATTACCCAGAACACTTTAAAATAGATGCTATTGTTCTATCGATATGACTAACTATCTGAAACGGTTTATACTTGTCCATCTATCTATCTATTCGTCTTCGACAAAACTCGTTGAGTTATAGTATTTCGAAATATTTAATTGATATATAAATTTTCAACTGTGTGGGTCAATTTTTTGATCTCTATTCCTATGGAAAATAATCTTTTATGTGGCAAGATGAACTAATTTTTAAAAAATTGGCTTACAATAAATTAACCGTAGCAAATTAGGACTAAGTAGATATATTTCCTCGATTCGGCCCCTATAAGGGCAGGACAGGTCAACCAAAAGACTTGTTTTTGAGATCTGCTATAAACATATGAGATATGATATAAACATTCAGGTTAAATTAGTTTAAACAACGCGATTTTTTCTACGCGACCAGAACTTAATACATCACTCAATAAGTTTCCGGTCTGACACATGTATGGTAGCACTGTCGACAGATCCACCCAATTTCTGGATTGTAACAACCTTCGCGCAATACATGTCAAAATTTAACGCGCCAAAATTATTTAACGGGTTAATTAGCCGTTTTAGTGGCGCTATCCGAAAATTCATCACATAGGGATACAAACATAATTTCAAAAATATTTGGATAATTGGAAAAAAACAACATCATAACGTTCGATCGTAGCTGCAGTGAGTTCTTGGTCGGTAAAAGCGTAATACTTAGCGACTGGGCACACAATCACTAGGTCGCTGAAATTGTTCTTTTTTTAATGACATTCAGAAATTAACGAAATCCAATCGACGAACAAAGCGATCGTTTGTCCATTTACGGGCGCAAGGATTGAAAAACATATCAGGTACGAGGCACATGTATATTTTTAGCTTATGATCAATTGTCAAGTTTGCCAATAGGTTTAATGCGCCGCCAACTACGCTCACAATAGTAGTAGTGCGGGTGTTAGTGGATAGAGTTGACGATTTTGATGAAATGTGGTTTATAACTACTTGTAGAGATATGTATTTGATGGCTGTATGTGCAATGCAGTGGACAGTGTAGAGATTTTTGACGTAATGCGGTTTATAAGCAATCGTACTATGTCTGCTTTGCAAATTTCCATTCATATTACGAGCGGATAGAGATTGAGGCGTATTAACAGTGGTTTTAAAATGCACAAGGAAAGATCTAAGAGGAACCACAACATATGTAGGGGTACAATATAAACAATGCCCAAGAAGCTCTTTGTAAATGTCAACCAAGAGGATTCAATTAAAGGACACGCTGGCAGAATTTCTACACTTTAAAGTGTTGAACATGAATATATATATATATATATATGTATATATACATATATACATATATATATATATATACATACATACATATATATATATATATACGTATATATATATATAAATATATATATATATACATACATATAGAGAGTGCCCCAAAATGATCTATACGCATAGAGTATGGATTAAGAGCACAAATTAAGGAAGACGGGTGTAAAATTTGTTTAGTTAGCGCAAGTGTTCAAATTGATGCCCATTTTGATCCAAACATTGCTAATAACGCGAAGCAATGGGATCGCAAACGTGCAAATTACTTCTTGAAGAAATTCTTTACATGCTCTGTCAATTTCCGCCTTCTTACTTTATCTTGAACAGGTTGCTACAAAAAGAAATCCAGTGACCTGAGGACTGGGGAATGCGGGGGCTTTTCGATGCCATCTATGTATACACTTCCATCTGTGATACGTTTCTATGTAATGAAATTTTCATTTTGGAATTCCAAGTCTCTTTGTGACCCGTTTAGTTATATTAATACATCTAATCAAGAAAGAATTCTAAAAACATAATTATATATAAACATCGTAGCAACAATTTTTGATATATTTTTTCCTCTGAAATTGTTCTTTATTCAAAGCTTAAGTGAATATTGAATGAATTGATGGAGACGAGATGTATGCTTGCAACACTATCTTATTACCCATTAGTTTACTTTTATTTTGGTTTTGCTAACTTCCCAACACATATGCATTTTACATAAAGGGAATACTAAAAGATCATATACTTAATGCATTTATTTTTTCTTTTTTTTTTTGAGTTATTGAAAAATGTTGCATAAAAATTACATCACATCTAAATAAATGCTCTTTCATTAAAAAGTTAAAATGTACATATACGCGGACATAAATTTCTTTAATTTTCTCCTTTGATGTTATATATATATATGTATAAGTATGTAAAACTATGAATGTTTCATTTGGAAAAAGTACGATTTTTACTCTGGGTATCGATTTTGTTAGGGATTTACGTGCACTATCACATTGTTACTCAAAGGTTTATTGAAACTGTTGGTTTCCGGTTGACGCCAGGATTTCACAGCAGCCAATACCATAACCTGTTGTACTACCGGAATATGAACTCATCCATGCGGTCATATTAGGTTCTAACTCGTAATCTTTTTAAAGAATACAACGCAATTCGTTTCGATAAAATTCTTCATTGACGTATGTCGTAGATGTTCGTTTTCATGGTTATGGCCGAACGTGGCTATGCCTAGGTGCAATGTAGTTGCTCGAACTGATTAAGGGAAATGCGCTTTAATGCGTTGCTTCATAATTCATCTTATCGGCAAAGATTTTTTTCATGTTTGAGTTTTTTTTTTAATTTTTCATTATTGTTTTGACTGTAGACACTATCCGAAGATACAAAACGTTGTAATTGCTTATAAAATTTTCATCTCCGACGTTTTCATTTTTCGTAATTTTTCGTTATTTTTTTTTGTTCTGTAGAAATCCTTTTATTTTATAGTTATTGTCTGTTTAATGAAAATTTTTCAATTTTTTTTTTTTTTTTTTCGGAAACTGTTACATTTTTGCTGCGGGTTCTTCCTAGCACCCGTAGATTTCATTGTGTTGTTTACATGAAAGATGCAAGACGATCCTTACAATTTGGCGATAATAATTGTGGGATGGACACTTATGATAGTTGTTTGCATATTACCAATTTGCATATATTGCGTGTGCCCTCTATGCTGTGCGGCTTGCTGCGTGTCGCCGCAAGACACCGTGATAGTTTAAAAAAAAAAAATGTTCTCTCAAAAACATTACCTCATTGACATTCCCGGAAAATGTGATTACATGATACATGCGTGTCATCGAGAAATATATTGGATTTTGGAAAATTGGTCTAATCTTGATAAAATTGTTGTGAAACTAATTGTTTTTTTTTTTATTTTTTTTATGTTACGTTATTTTAATCGCTAACAAATTTTTCATTTTTATTCTTTTTATCATTTTCGTAATTTTTTTCTAGAGTTCTTCGTTTCTTATCAATTTTTATGATTTCCTTTTTTTGTTTTTCTTTTGAAAACTATACCATTTTTGTGATGATTTTTCTTAGCATTTTCGTGAAGGTTTCATTCGAACAAAATATATTTGCATCTGTCCTTTAATATAAATAAATTAATGTATAAAAGTTTGGCAATGGCCGACGAATATTATCTGATGTTGATTGCGGTGACGTTGGTTATTGTGGGTCTTTGTGTACTACCTTTTTGCGTCTATTTTATGTGGCCTTCTACTTGTTCGGTTTGCTGTCTACCACCTCTGGACATCGGGGTCTAAACGAAGGCTGTGCCTTATTTCTTCATTTTACTGGAAAATGCGATTACCTTTGGATTCAAAATTTTGTATATTTTGTTATGCATACATATAAATATATATATGGACATATATGGATATATTCTATTTATATAAAATTGTCAATATTACCTTGTTAACCAAATTTTCATCTTCATCGTTTTCTCCTGTTCACTGTCAACTTTTTTGAAAAAATTTTCAATTTTTATTTTCAATTTTGTGATGTGTTTCGCAAGAGCTTAATCGAAGTCTGATTGACAGAAAGTATATATTATATATTTTATATATAATATTATATATAACCTTGGCATAAGCAATGGAACTATATCACGTACTCGTTGTTGTGACGCTAATCATAATGGGGTTTTGTCTTTTACCTTTTTTCATCTACTGGATATGGCCGTTCTGTTGTTCGATGTGCACTCAGCCGGCGATGTGCACTCGCATCATTTAAAGGATTATTTTATCATGTTGCCGGAAAATGCAATCTATCGAAAATTATATTGAAATCCAAATTCTCTTTATTTTTACAATACATAAATATATATAACATATATATATGTTGCATCCGTTTATATATTCATGTAGAAGTATAGGTTTATATGCATCTTTTTTTTTCTCCATTTTATATTTTAGACATTGCCCCTTTTAAATATGCCAGCACTTTAAAGATATTCGACGACAGTGCCTTATTCTGCTTTGTGTAATTTCTAATCATTATCACAAGATGGGGTGGCTACTAATTTCTTATAGTGATTGTTGACAGCAGATTTCCGCCTTTCAAAGGGTAACAATTTAAAAGTTAAGTCTTCTCGTTTTCAAGTCAAGACGCTGGCGTTTAGCTTTTATTCAACTTTCCCATATGAAACATTGGTCAACATATGTAGGATATATGTAGGATACTTTACAGAGTCGTTGATAGAGACGGGGATTGACATTGAAAAATAGTGAAGAACAAGAACCGTTATTTAGCATAAACGTAATATGGATAGATTTTTCAGCATTTATTTTAACATTTAATTCGTTCAGTCGAAGCGAAGCGAATTCGTAGTTCATGGGAAACACTAATGGGATTATTAGATGAAAATAGGATTGCTGTACCGTCAGTTTATATTGTCAGCGATTGGAAAATCGAAAAAACGAAAATTGTAAAGAATATTGGACGTAAACGAAGAGTCGGACTTTATCGAAGATGTCTTCTATGATCTTGTTGTATATTTTATTATACTTTTTATGTTTTCGCAGATGGTTTGTTTTAATTTATGTTGTTTTTCAGATAAGAATGGAAGCAAAAGTTTTCATAGTCGACTAATTCAACTTAATTAATTTTAAATTTTAGATTATATTTTTGGAATTCTGGAATTATTTGGTCTATAATTTACGAGAAAAAGGAGAAATATATCAGCTTTTGCTTACTATGGGCAGACTTATAGACTAATGCAGTTCCCTTGCGAATTCAATGCGGACGGTTTATGAAAACAAAATTCGGACCTTAAAGCGACAATTTAAGAAAAAAAGAGAAATTTAAAAAGAGCCTTAGACCAATTCATCTAATGTCGGCAGCCAACTTGATGATGACTTTGGTGCAAGGTATGAGACGAAAAACTGGATTACAATCGCGATTTCGATAAACGTCTGGGTCGGCGAATTATCGATTAGACAAGACTAAATCGATTTTCATATTCGCGCAATAGCAAGTATGCTGCTCAAGATATATTCAAATGTGCTGACTGAAGCGGGTACAAAAATTTGATCTCAGATACAAAGTTTTCCGATCGCAATTATGATATGAATCAGGAACCGTTGGCGAAATCGCGTGCTTTATGCAAGCTAATTAAGAACATGTATATATAATGTCTCAAACTGCGCAGATCTCTTAATAGAACTTATATAGTTACGTTTGGTATCATTTTCATACTTGCTACCAAAGGTGTGGATATATTCACTGCATCAAAATGTTTGCAATATCCAGAAGGATGCTCCAAAGCCGCTTTAAGGTATATATATTTTTGATAAATGTCAAATTCTGAGTTTGTTCGGACGTATCCGTCCCTCCGTCTATACACTGCCTGCGGTAGACAGTCTCTTGTTCCTATTGAAAAGTAGGAAGACTTAGTATGAAGACGCGATGGCATTATTTATAACATATAATATACTTGCAGTCATAGTCCCTCTTGAAAGTGAAACAAGACTTAATTGCATATTAAATATAATTCTATCAAATATATGTATCAAATCACTCAATAAAAATCGAACACAATATCTTTAAAGTATTGTCACTAGTCTTATAATTGGAATAATCGTTATCGACATATCATTGACTTCTAATTTTCATAATTTTGTTATATTATTGTAAAAGTATTTGATATTTGGATTTTTTTTTCTTTTTCGAAGATCTTAGTTTAAAAAGTTTTATTCGGCTGCAATGACGTGTGTCGTATGAATCGATAATACGTATGGATAACAAAGTCTCTAATGAGCAATGGAAACAACGGAGCTTGTTGTTATAGTTGCGCTCGTCACAATGGCGATTATTTTAACGGTGTATATGCTGTCTTTGTCCGTTGACTTGCTCTTTTTCCATCCCAGCTTTAGGATGCATAGAGACAGTGAACTATAAATAATACATCATGCAATGTGCCTGAAAAATAATATGAAATGGAAGCTGAATAAAAAAATTTTAACTGCGCAGCTCCAGACAAAATTGTGAATCATTTGATATATGCAGCTAGATTACGCGTTCCTTTACCAGAGATTGATTTTTTGTGACTATATGTGGTTTTATTTATCAATTCGAAAAGTTTTATTGGACCACATTTGAAAGAATCATTTATGCTATAGTTTATTTTGATACCGCTTTCATCATCCTGCAAATTAATTTTTTCTTTTCATTCTTGTTATGTTTTTTTCTTGCTGTCAAGTTTCGCGCTCGCTGTTAACTTACAAAAGTAATTTCGTTTTTTTTCAAAGGATGATACATTAATTGTATTATTGGTTTTCTTCTTTTTCTTCTTTTCTAGTAAATCCATACGTACTTCTGGAAAGCTTGAAAGTTCGTCTTGGCAACTTTTACATAGCGAAACACAATCGAAAACAAGAAATTTGGTGAAGCTAACTTGAAGCGCTGACGTTAAAGCTAAGAGAGCACATAATTTTTTTGCTGTTTCCAGAAAAGCTTACAAAAAAATCCAGTTTTCATACATTTTCTCTGCGTTAAATGATAATTGTTTACAGATGGTTATATGATTATTTTACCTAACGATAATGTATAAACAGCTAATTAAATTAACTTTGTTTCAAACCTCTTTTAAGTGTTAATAAAAATTATGTAGAAATTTTAAAGTACAGAATGAAAACGAGTTAGAAACGCTAACTCGCCTTTGGGGCAAATGTACGATATTTACTAATGGGGGATACTTCTTGCTTGCTAATTGTGGTGACAATTGGCTGACTGGATTGACTAATTTTGAAAAGAAATGTGGAGGGTAGAAAAAGTATAGAAAAAGTCCCAGTTAAATATTTGCATTAAGATTTGAAATTTCTTGAGAGTGGTTTTCACAAATTTTCGTGTCTGGTCACAAGATTTAAGGCTGACCCAGGTTTTATACTTTAACATATACGTATATAATCATAGAAAGCAAGCCCTCATATGGAGAGAATGTCTAACGGGTAGTTCTTTATGATAGAAACTGAAAAATAATAAATTTTTTTTGGGAAGCAAATTAAGTTTGCCAACTTTTTCTCACATCATATTTTCGACATTCTCCGATATGCGGGCTTTCATAAAAAACATGCCTTTCTATGAAAATAAAGTGCAACTTTCGCGGTATTATTGCCAACAGTGAATAACTGTTGTATCCCAACTAGTGAAGGGCATCTAATAATCGGCTTTGCCCGTCTATAAAGTTCTTGATTGGTCTAATTTAATTTGTTTTTATTTTTTTAACTCTTTACATCGATTCGTGTCAGTTTGAGAATTCTTGCTTACCGTATTCGTCGTGCGACATATTTTTGATTTCGTTTTTTTTAATTTAAAAATTTGCTTTGCAGTCATGAGTAATACCTTTGATGTACTTTTGATGGCAGCACCGATATTCATATTAATTATTTTCCTCTGTATTCGATGTTTTTATTGCCGTTGCATATGCGGTGACTCAATTCGCTAATACAAGAAACTTTATAGTGCGATGGTGATTTTATATAATAAGATCGCCACTTATATAAATATTGAAATGTCCACCATTTTGGAAATGTATACTAATACGACTAATTGACTAGCGAGGATGTCGTCACCAATGCGCGAATATTTATAATAAAGCCTGAGTTTCTACTGATATTGGTCTCTTTGCCTTAACAAGCATGTCTCTACAAATTGTGTATCACACAGTCATGCACAATGATTTCGATGTGGCTTGTGTGGCGGCATATGCTTGGTTACATTATTATTACTTTGAACATAAGGTATGCTAGGATTCTTCTCCTCTGATAAGCAGATTTGCTACTTGTTGCGGTTTTATATCTTAAGACATATATATATTGACGACGGCGCATCCTTCTTGCAACCTTAATAATTCGCCCTTCCCTACGAATAGTCGCTGCGTATTAATGTGGATTACTTCTGAAACACCAAAAACCGAAGTTCTTCCGCTAGAGAGCGGTGCTCGCGTTGCGGTTATTGTTATGACCGTGACATTCCTTTTAATAACTTTCGAAAAAACGCAATGTTGTTGACTATCAGAGGCAGCATGATAGTGCGCGTATGTGTCTATCAAGAAGAAGAATTGAGTATTGCGGTATAGGTTCACTGATCTTAAATTACATCGTTCTTAGCATCCAAGTATATTCGTCTATGTTGAGAAATAAAAATCGAGTTCTATTTGTGCCCCGTTGGTGATCCAGGATTCAGAAGCTAACAAAGACTTTGTAATCGTCATAAGAATATATCGTTTTTTTAGGATATTTTTGCATCACTAGTCTAACTGCTGACAACAGCAATAAACAAAGCAATGGTGTTTAATTAAGACCGAGATGATTTCACGAAGTCATCAACAAAGCGCTGAGGCTGTAATTTTCAGTCTAAGGCCAGCTGCTGTTTTCCTATTGTAGCTACCATTGTCATAATGTAAAAATTCGCGTTTTAGTAAAATAATGTTCGAAATGATAATAAATTTTTATTTTATTTTGCTTTATTTATTTTCTAATTGCTCAGCTGTGTTGCCGCTCTTCAAACGACTTTGTAGCGTTGACTATCGTTGCAGTATTGGGAATTTCGTTGTCAATATTTGCTATAGTGTGGTTAACAATGACAATAGTAAATATAGCAAAATCATGTAAAAAAAAGTGAGTTCGATTTGCTAAGCATTTCTGAAAAGTGTTTAGGATACAAATGAATTTTTTCTATTTTTTTAAATTCGTTTTTTTTTTTGTCATCTTAAAAATTATTTTTATTTCCATAAAAATTTCTTTATGCCGATAATTCTTCTTAGCACATGCTTATGCTTAGACCAGAAGATTGACGGTTTTGTTGGGTGTTCACGATTTTACTATGGTCGGCCGGCAGATATGAGAATCAAAGTACATTATATTTTAATTAAAGAGTGGTATTAGCGACAGCTTACCGTAGACGTTGCTGAATTCAAAAGGAAATCTTACTCGTGCCTTTATTTTTTACAATAAAATTTAGTTTTATTTCTGGTTTCTTTTCTCATATTTATAAAATTCTTTCTTTGCTCTTTCAAATACATTCCTTTGATTTACTTTTGAAATCTCTTTGTTACTCTTTCATGTCAGTTCTTCTTCTTGTTTTACAAGTCAGCAAACCAAGAAGAGATGATTTACCGAGGGTTAGTTCAAAAAGTTTCGCAGCAGCGAAATTTATTTCTAAAATCATCTATGCCGCCCTGTATTTTTGGCTGAATGTCTTACGATCCTAGAAGTCATTCGCTTGCTCAGTACTCAATCGAAGAGTAAACTCCTTATCGTATCGTTTTATGTTCATCCTCATGTGCTTCTTTACTGCACAATCCCAAACCTGATGCGTTTTTTTCCATTTTCTCTGCGTGTCTAGTCACATGGGTATTCACAGGAATCCTACTGCAGATAATATCGTGTCTTCCAGACCATTACATATTGATGATTGTGTTCGGATTTCTGCTGACTTGAGGACATTCGAGAAGAAGGCCACAGCTTTTTCTTGAAATAATTCAATTCTCGGCTGCCGTTTGTGCTCGTAATCTCCCTAAATAACCGTAACATGTTGGTTTGCCTATTGCTCTTGACCATCTTCTATTTGTCTGTCCACATGTAGTCACTTCTATTCGCTATTCCAGTTTGCGGAAATTGTCTACATGTGGTCTTCACGATCGCAGCGTTTTTGACATTTTGTGTTTCACCCAATTTGGTGACTTATCTTCCCTTTTCTTGAAGCTTGTCGTCACTACTTATAAATACTCACAGTGACATTATGAATCCACTCCTTCACATTCTTTTTTTATACTTACAATATTTCGCAACTTTTCAGCACTTTCAAAAGACACTCATATTTCGCACCACGCAATTCACTTTTACGCTACATGATCTCGTAATCAATTGAAAAATAAATCAAATCCCAGAACATATCGCAACAAAAGTCGAGAAAATGAAATAAAATGGGACAAATGATTGAAACTTGGATCATTTCTCGCAAAAGGGTTTTAGTTTCGTGGCATATTTTCAATCAAGCTAACTGCCAATTGGATTAAGGTTCACAAAAAAGAGCTTCACATTCCCATTGAATCTTTTTTACTCAACTTAGTAAACCATCTGTTGTTGGAGAAAAAAAGACTAGTTGTGTCGAATTATATACAAACATCGCAGGGAATCTCCGATTGTTGATTTGCTGAATACCACTGAAGAAGAACAAGAATTATATATATTCACCTGCTGGACTCATGGTGTAGAAATGTGAACTTTTGGAGTTGTGAAAGCTTCTTATGGCTCCTTTGAATTCTATTTATTCTATCGCTTTCGAGATTTTTATTGTGCTTGAGAAAATGATGATACAATTCGTTCATATTAGGATCTCCACTAAAACGTAAATCTCCGTGAATCTCTACCGATACAAGAATCAAGGCAAGCAAGATTTTCGGTACAATTACCGATCTTTCTACCGACTGTTACTATAGGGCTTTCAAAGGGCACACTACTATGTCAATTTGTGGCAATGTGACCATCTGAACTTGGTTTCGTTATCTATACATAAGGCTAAGGCTTAGCTCTGTTTTACTAACTGATTTTTCCATTTTTATTCTGCTGTTATGGCTTTCTTTATAGAGGAACATCTTCTTTTACTAACAACCACATTTTGGTGAGTGCAGGAACATGTTCCGCAGCGTCGCGGGAATGAGGAGTCAATACTGGGCGCTATTTTTTTGAAAATAATATTGTATTGTTCTACGAGGTTATATTTGTACATTATCCGTTAGCACAAATAATTTGAAATTTTTTCTTTAAGACCAGTAATCGCACTTTAAGCAGTGATGCTTTTTGCATTTTTGCTGTAGCTATTGATCTTTAGCTGGCTGGGTGTTTTGTTGTCCTGTTGCCATAATACAAAATTATAAATGTTTGTAAAATTTTGTCCAAGTGAAAACAAATTTTTATTTTAATCATTCATTTCTTATTGCTTAGCTACACTCCGGCTCTTTTCGCCTTATAGTTATCTTATACCGATTGTTAGAGAAAACATCAATCATGGAGAAGATTGTATTCGTAGTGTTAAGTGTAGTTGCAGTGTTGGGATGTTCCGTATTAATATACGAAACGATGTGGTTAGTATCCGCGCTACTCTGCAGATTTGCGTTTTAGAAAAGTAAGGTTCGCTTTTTGTTTACCAATCATAGCGTATAAGATCTATTTGGATTTTTTTCGTTTAATTTACTTTTCACTAAAGTAATTTTTGTTTTTTGAATGAATTTTATTAGTGTACACATACGGGGAACGTCGGGCTTCAGGTTCACTTTTGTTAGGGGGGCCAGGTTACGAACTCTCCCGGCATATTCATGTATGAAGATTAGACACGAGTACATGTGAGACTGGCGTTGCGAATGCTTGGTGACGGTTGTTCCTGAAATGAAAGACAGCTATTGCACGCGAAAAATATGTATACGAAAGTTGTCAATATCATTATATTTTTTTTTTTAATCTGAAATTTTATATTGTTTCGTTTTTAATTTATATTTTGAAAAACTTTTGATGTCGTGTTTTATGAAAATAAAATGATTTTCCGTCAATGTCAAGTCGCTTTTGTTGTTTTCATATTTTATTTCTACTACGACGATCTCTATTTTGTCAATAAATTATACGCATAGGCGAAACTCTACTTATATGGCAATCCTCACGAACTATTAACACCGAAATAGCAAAGGAATTCATAAAAGATGTTATCTTCTAACAACGGTATCATCGATATGAAAATGTGCGCCAACAGGTGACTTCTAATTATTAGTTCCCGAATCGACACTTATACATATCTTTACAAACAGAGGAAGAGGGCAATTTCTGGTAGTACCGAAATCTATGCAAATAAGGAGTCCTCTGTTAATATCAAAAAAATTGGGAGTCGTGGTTAATGTTGGCGAACTTCTCCATTATCACGGATTTTCTAACCAATGGGGGAAACAAGCGAATTCTTCCCAGAATTTTACTAAAATTTACCTACGCTAGATTTCTCCATATCATTGTTTTACCAATGTAGAAGTTTCTAAAAATGTGATTTTCTCTTGATGCGAATTCTTGCTAAGGTCAATTCCCACTAGCTTCCTACTTCAGTGAATCTCGGCTAATACTAAAATCTCTACACTCGCGGACCACCCTAATGCGACGAAAATCTTGTGCTGCGGATTGATTGTAATTGGAATCTTTACCTTTATTAACCAGACAACCGGCTTCGATATGTATAGGCGTCATGTGAAATAAGATACGAATACGAGTCGATATAAAAACTCAAGCTTTTCATAAAACGTAACCACCAGCAAATAGTGGCAAATTTTCTTTATAATACAGCAAAACCTGCGACAAATTAAAAAAATTAGGCATAAATTACCTTAGTATAGGGATTATTCCAGGATACTATATCGCTTTTGGATACATGAGGTGATTGTTATTTTAACAAAGCCACTTAAAATGTGCTCCGTCTGCTCAAAAAAAAGAATCCGTATGCAGTCACGATACTGATGCCCGCGCTGTGAACTGACACAATGAGGCTTCATTTTCGTTTTCGAGTTAAAAATTTCCAAGCGGTAAACACAATGGGCGGACGCGCTATCATATGGTTTTACAGCAAACTATAGAGAAAAACATACGGTTTTAGAATCAGAAATAAAGAAATCAACGTAAATGTAAACAAAAAATTATAAAAAATAATAATTAAAAAATTAATGTAAAAATAAACAAATTTGTTTATTGATTAATGATGAAGAAGATTGATTAGATATATGTAGTGTTGTATATATTTTTTATGATAAAATTGAATTTTGACGCAAGTACAAAACTTGAATCCCCACAATGGCGGGAATCTAGATACATCTACATATATATATATATGTGTTGCATGTGTTTTTCTCATGTTTGAACGATGGGGAAAAGTTTACAAGATAGCATTGCCTTTAAATAGATGTACGCAGGGTTACTTCTAGGCTATATTTACTTTATAGACGTCTTCATTGGAAGTCTCTATTAACATTCGTATCCTTGTAGGTGAGGGAATGGTCATAACACTTTCATCTTTACAGATAGTTCTGCAAATATGGTTTCTATTAATATGGAAATCTATCTAGTCGTGATGAGTATCTTAACTAATAGAAGCTCTAACGAATGTGTCTCAATATAGAAATTTTTATATATATATGTTTTCTTCTATTTGTATATCTGCAGTACCAGAGAATGTCTTCCGCTGCTATTATTCGAATTGTAACTCACTTGATATAAAACCCAACTTGAAGGTTTTTTAAGAGAAGGAAAAACTTTCTAATATTGATAGCCTTCCTTGATGCGAATGGTAAAACGCGTATGTCCACAAACTCGGCTTAATATCTACTAACATGGTTCTTTTGATTGGTAATTGAATCTTTTCTGTAGGCCTGAACATTTGATTGTCTTGAAGACTCTATTAGTAAGGGAATTTCTATTAATAACGGTGATGGTCTCCATTAGCAACGATCTTTGCCATATGCGAGACTTTCGCATTTGCTCTCGCGGATTCACCGCCGATGGATTACTTGCTTTATACTCCTAGTATGGGTGTCTTAACTAATAACTTAATCTTCATCATCCAGGCGAATGTTTAGTAATACGTGAAACTCCATTAGTAGAGGAGTCTCTGCAAATATGAACGGCTATCAATGCCAATTCTTGGATTGCCACGTGAACCTTTACCAATACTGAAGGGTGTATTTGTAAAAATGTCCGTTAATATTTTAATTAATTCGCGTTGGCAAGCAAATTTCATTAAATCATTAAATTTATTACTAACGGCAAAGCATAGGTTGAATTTAATTTTTATGATGGTAGCCATCTTGAGCTTTTATTACCGCTAGTGCGAATATCTTGCGTAATAAACGATAACTTCCGGTGATAACTGGAAAGCTTTGTAATGGTTGGAGTTTGATGAAAACGTTTTATGCCTACAGAACCTGCGCTGGAAAAGTTCACTTACTATACATCATTCTCAGCACTCCCCGTCACTCGCACCTCTCAGTTAAATCTCTTCGTCATGCAGAAACAATGGATAGTTAATACTGATTGTTTAACTTACTAATGAACTTTTTTTCCTTTGCACACATACACGTTGTACACATTAAAGCTGATGTTGCTGTAATATCGAAATCCAAATATTTGTAAAATTGTTTTCAAAGTGACAGGAAGCTTTTTATTTGATAAGTGTATTTTTCTGCATAAACATTTTGCTAGAGATTCGTTCAATTACTTTACATTTACGATTCCTGATCGCCAGTTATTAGTGTAAAGATCAGTAATGAAGAGTGAAGTCGTCGGCTTGGCATTCATGAGTGTTCTCTTCATAGTGATATTTACGGCGTTTATACTTGTCTTGTGGTGGTTGCTGATGCTGTTTATTTGGAAAACTATAATTTCCAGGAGTAAGGTTTGTTTTCCGCCCTTTTCCCTCTGTAGCAGTGCTTTAAATTTAAAATCCTTTTGCGTTTTCTCTTTACTTGCAATCAATTGTTTATGCAAATGATTTTTAATTTTTGGTTTATGTCAATAGATTTTTTTCTTCTTTGCTTTTTTCTTTTTCAAATAAATATCGTTAGATTACCGCATAGCTGGACGGTTCGACGCAGCCATACAATTTATATGGATGCCTTTTATAATATTGCCGTTTACCCAAACATACGTAAATAAGATTCAAAGAGAACTTTATCGGGTTAAGGGACGAGTCTGCTGCTATCGAACTTTAAAGAAAAAAAAAAATTCTTTCTCAAATTCGTACACATATGTAAAAATGCTGTCATTTTTTCTTATCATTCTTATTTCTTAGATTTTTGTAACAAAATTTTCAGTGAGGGAACATTATATTTAATGTTTAATGTTTGCGATAAGTGCAAATAAATATATTGAAAGGATTAATATTTCGGATAAATATTACAGTCAATAAACGAAATCATATCCTTGCTGTAATTCTAATTTATCTCTTTTCAAATTAGTGAACGATTTTATCGCACAAGTGATTGCATAGAATCGTGTTTTGGAAGTTTTCCTTCAATGTTTTCCTTACCTAATTACTTTTAGAGGCTTACTCTTCCTACTTACACGTAGAGAGGACATGAGGCTGGGGAAGTGTAGAAGCACATAGAAACGCGCCTCGAAAGCATAAACGTACTTAACAAGCTGGAGTAGAGGTATAAGGTGTTTCCTTTTGGAAGTTACTATGAAGACATCATAGCTTGTTGGGAAAGAAGCCGCAAGATTGCTTTCTTTAAATTAAATGAAATGATGATGAATTCAACCTTGAAGCTATTAAGGACGCTAGGCAATTACTAAGCTTAGGTTTTAAGTGGAATTGCACTGTGTTTGTACAAAACAAAATATATTTAAATATTAATACGCATAACTACTTTAAATATATAAGCGATCAAAGGAAAAAATGCACAAAGTAGTGAATTACTTTTATATGAATTCGTGATATTATTAATAAATGATAGAAGTGAAAATCGCCCAAAAGGTTTAGGGCAAGATATCCTATGTTGGATAAAGTATAACAAGGGAATCGCGAGACCTACGATCTATTGCAGACAACTCGCATTTGAATGTTTTCTAACATGTGTTGGTCGTGTTATATACGTAAGTTTTACATTTGTGTCGTCTTCGATCGATAATGTCATTGTTTGTGCAAGCATGTGGTTCGAAAGTTTATTCATTTAAGCAAGAGAAAATGGATTTATGAAATTAAGATTCGGGAGCAACTATTTTTGCGCAAAAATTTAAATAATTATGCGAAATGGGAATGATGGTTCGATCTAATCCTTTTTTAATGGGATTTGCACGTAGATTAAAATACGTCGGTATATTAAGTTTCATCAGAGCATTTTAAACATTGCGATCTACAGGTTGAACAGGAGAAAACAGTGCGCACAGATGGACAGACAGACATAAATCTATTCACAAAGGGATTCCCTATCCACTGGAATAGTAAAAGTTGATGTTATCTCAAGTCCTTCTCCGTATTGCATACATTCCTACAAAGCTAATCGTTTACCACAAGTGTTGACGGCCAGAAAAACTTCTTCGCTGAAGAGAAACTTCTACATCGAGCAATAAAGTAAGTTGCGTTATTCAGTATGGAACGGTAAAGCAAATTGCATTAATATTGTTCTCGCGGGCAACAACATTCACGTATATCGTTTGTTGCGCACATACAATACATTTAAATGATTTGTTATGGTCGCTTTGACTTTGTAGCTAATCTTCGACGTAATCAATAATTATGTTTTTTTTTTCTTGATATATTAAACAATTGCATTGAAATGGACTACAATTTTCTTATAGACAGATTTTATTAACTGAAACACGAAATTTTGCACAACCCTTGTTCTTATGAATTTGATTAAACTCTCTATTTTTATTTGTTTATATTTTTAATATATTTATTTACTTATCATGAGTAGCGTGCACGCGCCAAACACTTCGCGATGTACAGAACAATACTAAGAACAATTTGTAACGCTGCGATTGTTATGCAATACATTTTCGTTCTGCAAGAATTTACGGCTCGTTATACTTCATAGGCAACTAGATATTTATAAATTGAAAATTCATTCTGCCAATAAACTTGTATGTATGTTAAATGGAAATGAATAAGTCTGGCATCACCGTAAACTTTTTAAAATTTGAGTTATGCTAATATTTGTGCATTTATGTTTCTTTATGTTGCATTTACAAATTTTATATGTAATGCCCCACTTACTATATATGTACGCCTGCTTTAATATTCTCAAAAGTTTGGCTTTTCTCTATAACCGGTCACATGGACAGAGTAGTTTAAGTGGTTGCGGAATATCAAGCGGATCTAGAATATGAACGCTTTCTTGCACGTCCTTTGCGGGTTGAATGAAATTTCGCATAGTAAATATCTTTCTCAGTCAGTGTGAATTGTAGAACCAATGCGAGTCCTGTTCATCGAACTGTTTGTTGAAATGTTGACCATAGATTGACTGTAAATCTGTTGTCCAAGGCAACAAAAAATTTGCATCGTTTTGTAGGCTTTAATCTTGCATTCTTTAGTCTTCCTTTCAATAATGTTACATAAAATGTTCTTCCTCTATATGGTAAGCGTAACTTACATTTTTTAATTAGGCTTACATTGCCCGTATTGCCCCACATATACTTCTAAGGAAGTAAGGATGTCTATTTCAAAAATCTCGGTATTTCTTTATTAAGGCTGGTGGTGGATAGGTAAGCAAATATTCGATTTAAAGTGAAAATAATATCTATTTGCTTTCTTTCTTTTCCATATTTAATTCTGTCAGTGACAAGCATCGACATAAATCAAAATTAAATTTTTTTCAAAAAAGAAAAATTTAATTTTCAAGTATGATATTAAACGTTGCTGTAAGAATTGACTATGATTGCTGAAACGATTATATACTTGGCGATCTCGGTGTCTATAATAGTGATTGTTTTGTTAATTCTTTATTCTTTGTTTAACTTGGGACAATAAGTCTGTGTGCAGCCGTATTATTCCCTTCACATCCTGGGTCTTATAAGAGAAAGAGTGCAGAAACCTGGGTACCTGCAAGCGTTATACGCATTGAACGGCATAAAACCGACTGCCAATGTCGGAAAATTGACGCCCTTTTTTTTCTTTTTTTTTTTAAAGTATATAAACATATTTCGGCGCATCTGCTTATATAGATTTACCGCTGATTTTACTTTTAATCGAGCTGGCGGGCTTCTACTGTCAATAGCGCTACGAATAAAGCGAATTGATGACATTTTGAAGAGTTTTCTGAACAGTTATTAACAATGCAAATTATGTTGAATGCAATAATATATAAAATTTGAATTTTATTATGTAAAAATGAATCTGAAAAGCAGTTGAATGTTTCCCTTATTAGATGTCAAATTTTTTAGTTGTTTTTTTCTTTGTTGACATTTTCAAATCATAAATGACACTCAATTTGAATCATAAATGATGGTACATGGTAATGCTGGTCGTTGAAGAATATTGTTTAAGGTATATATTGTTAACAATAGTTGCGATGAAATGAAATAGGGATAATAAAAATGGGATTGTGACTTGTCAATAGTTCAGGGCCAGGAATATTGTTGGAGCTATCATCTTACAATCAAAATTATTCATTTATATATTTTTTATTACAAGACACTTTCTTGTGGCTTATAATGAGCGATGGAGATAAATACTGGGCACTGGCGATGATACTTGTAATTGCAAAGGTTTTGGTAATACTAATATGTTGCTGTCGCTGCTGGTGCCCATCATGGAAATGAGATTCTTTTTTCAGCTGTAACTTGTGTGTGTAATAAATTTTTTTCAAAAAGTTTTCTTATTATTTTACTTATTTTTTTTATCCGCCTGAATGACCGAGAATGCAAAGGGTCTCGACTGACAACTGAATGGTCATATGTTCAAATTCCAAGTGCGAGCAGAGTACCGTTCGAGAGCGGTACAGAAACTTGATTATTGATTTGTTGTGTAGATGATTTATCCAGGGACAGGTTCAATGATTGTGTAATCTCCAGAAATGCCTAAAATGAATTGGCCACAAAGATTTTTCCATTTGGGGTAGAGTTAAGAGGATCGGTGCTTTAGTCTAAAAACCGCAAGCTCTCAATATTCCTATGCTCGAAGATTGTTTGCATTATAAATGAAAGCATTGGAGCAAACTTGTGTGCGGAAAAGTGGGTACATTTTTGCATTCTAGCGTCGAATTTTGACAAAATTCTAAAAACGTTCTTAATCAATATTTAAAGTAAAAAACCGTTTTATTATTAAATTTTACGGTTTTGTTTTTATTTCAAATTAAGCACAAAAGCGCTTATTTGATCATCCTATAGTTTGCACTGCTAGCAAGCGTTTATGTAAGTAAGCGAACTACTTTTGAAATCAAAAATCACTGAGTACCTAACGGCAAACTAAAAGGAATATGAACTGAGCAATTACCCGAAAAAGGGATGATATAATGGTATTAGGTCAATAGATATAAAACATTGTTCAATCGTATGTCATCAGTTGAATTTTGAATTTTTAAGGGCATTCGATGGTAGATAATTACCGCGCGTGTAAAACAGCCCAGCTTTTGTAATAATAATGTGGTTTCTTGATTTTCCTATTGGGAGACTTGGCTCCTTACATACACAGCTCATTTTTTACACGGCATTTTTTTTACACGATTCTGAAATAACATGTTTCAGCGATGAGAGAAAATGCACTTTTTATACACGAATTTTTTGGTGTACATTGACTCCAAAGAAGAAAAACAATTTATTTTCAAATTCTAATTTTGGCAGTGTATCACAGACACTTATGTATACGTCAACAAAATACAAATAAGTCAATCGGTTTATGCTCGCAGATGTGTGTGCTACTGATGATAGCATTTTCGATCCAGTTTGTAATAAATGTCCACGCCTTTCATCGAGCAGCGACGAAATGTTACGAAAATGATTTTTATTCATAAACTTTAGCACGTTGTACGTACTTATGGATACAATTTTCACTGCAGACCAATTTTGTAATTAGAGTTAAGAAATTCGGAAAGCCATGGGTATCGGCAAGTGGTAATCGTAAACGGTATGAAAAAATCCGAATGAAATTTTAAGTTTGTATTGTTTGCAAAACAGTCGAGACAAACTTGGTCTATAATGTAATTGCTTTTAAGGATTCTGAAGCGAAATGACGCAACATTTTATAATAGTGATAAAGTACGAATGCATAACTGTTCTTAAATCTTTTTTCATTTTTCTTGCGATTCGAAAAAAAAGCTTAAAATTTTTCATTTCTTTGAAATTTTTACTTTGTATTCAATGAATTTTTAGTAAAGGGACTTGACTTGGTTTCCCGTTGCTGCTAAACTGCTGCTAAGCGAAGTTTAACTGCTTATAAAAGAATCTCAAGGAGCTTACAAAGTTCGCATTCATGCAATGTTAATGCATTCTTGTGTATGTTGCGCTCGCTTTATTATATTTATGTGAAGAAAATTACTCCGCCTGTGATGTACATATCATTCTAGATGTTAAGGATTCTTGTGCAGTTGTTTGTATTTTACTTTTTTTTATCAAAATTGTTTTCTTACAATTTTATCATAGAAATTCCATGAAAAGGCCTTTTAGGTTGAATGCAATAAACAAATATTCAAAGAGCCGGAATCGATTTAGATTACGGCGAATTTTTTCCAAAATTTCATTTCATAGCCATTTAAGATCTAAGCTTCGTGTGTTCGATATAGCATAGATTTATGATAGTCCAGGGTTTTTGGAATTAAATGCAGGCATATGAGAAACGCTTTCTTATTCCCAATAACAGATGCGACTGTTCTACGTAAACTTTTAATATTTGTTCGAGTATAGTTTTTGCAAACTGTAAGAAAGCTTTTAAAATTTCGAATCCCTCAAAGGCATATAATATGCGATTTATCTGCAAGTACTGATCTTATTGCGATCAAGAATCTAAGGCTAATTGGGAATTTTACAAAGCATTTTGCATAGGGCACGTAAAAGTTTGTATTTATAAATTATATCTTATATAAGTATAGAATAAGAAAAGCGGGAAACGTTTATGTGGAAGGGGTAGTGATGACGAACATTTTGTTTTGAAGCACTCAATACATTGGCTTTTCTAATTTTAAATTCCTAAGAGAATCACAAACTGGTTTGTCTTGAAAAAAACATACAAAGTAATCATCAAATCGTCGCAGTTGTATCAAGCGCGTGCGAACAGCTCGTAATTGAAAAATTTCGCTTGTCATCACCACTCTCACCTAGAGTCTTATTACTCTCATGCTATTAGATATCTGTATATAATTCTCCAATTATTTATTTATTTTTTCTTAAATGAACAATCACTCATGGAATGTCTTCTATTCGCGTAACGCGGTGACGACCAGACAGAAGTGAGGAAAGAGAAGGAAACAGATGGCCGTAGTCTTGTGAATGGGCGCTCAAACGATAAGGGTTATACCTTCACGATTTGCTTACGGATTGCTACTTAACTTTACCGCACTGACATTCGAACCCGCGATTATTGGCTTCGTGGTCTCGATTCGTTAACTACTCGGCTCTCCCATGGCTCAAGAACAGCTTAAATTCGTGCGTAAAATTCGGATTCTGTGAGAGCAGAACCCAAACCAGTAAATTCTTTTCGTCGCAGACATCACTGTACTCTTGTTACTTTCGAATATTATCTCAACGGAGTAATATTTTTTCCCCAAGACATTTCCCCGAGCATCTCTACAACATAAGGCGATTGTTCAATAGGGACAATTGGGGAACATTGTGGCAGTTTGCGCGATATTATTGCTGCATTGAAACACCGAAAGAACCTTGAAACAATCTGACGGTACAATTTTGAAAAACCTTAATAAGCTTTGCTAACTTTGCGAATAACTTCCATAGATACTGAAAAACATAAAATAAAAAATAAAAAACAAAAGCGATGTACTTCAGTGACCGGGAAAAAAGTAACGTCGTTTGCTGCAAACATCAGATTCGTTTGTAATTTTTTCTCATTTTACTTTTTTTCATGAACAGTTAACGGCTGGCATAGTAACCACTCGTAGCGAGAAGAAAAATGTAGGAAAAAATGATATTCGAATCTATTTTATATGCAAAGTGGCTACAAAAACAAAGTGCTTTTGATTTTAATGATTCTCTGTTTTGCACTCCACATGATTTTGAGAAGACAGCAATAGCAAACAAAATGCTTTCATTGCTGCCCATGAGAATATTAGCGAAGTCGTATGCGAGCACACAACAATATTGGGTAAAAATAATCATGATACACACAACTAAACAGAAAACTTAGGCTACTTAAGCTTCATTGATCTGTGGCTATGCTTTTCTCTTTTTTCTTTTGGAAGAAGCATTTAGAAAAATTTAGAATTTGGTAACCTCGATATTGGCTGCTGTCGTTAATGGATTTTGCAAAATTTTTCAATGACTATAAAAGTTTCATTATTGTTTTTGCTGAAACATCTCTTTTAATGGATTTTTAAATTTTGGCGAAAGATTACTTTAATGTTATACGCTGGTAACAGTGCTGCTATTTATTATTTCTAAGTTAGATCAAGTAATTGGAAACGGGTATATAATGCTTTATATGTGAAATAGTGGGGGAGACAAAAGATATGCATAAATATTTATTTAAGGTGTCCAATTACCCTCCCCAGCTATTGTCATTAATGTACATATATACATACAATACACTAATAGTTGATAGGAGAACCGATTAAGAACATAAATCATTGATGCAAGAAGGCGAAAGGCGAAAGGCTGTTATTGAAATTCATTGCAATTAAACTATGAGAGAATTTTCAATAAAAAATGAAATGAATAATTAACGACCGAGGCTCATAGCGCTGAGCAGTGGAATCAGAGATAATAAACTTGTGATTGGTTGGATTTTTCTTTCTTTTTTTTTTTTTTTCATAAATTACACGAATTCGAAAGCGAAAAAAGCGTAAATAGAGATTAAAAGATTTTAAAAACAGAACACAAATTTTACAATAAAAAGCAATTAAAAAAAGCAAAAGTAGTAATTAATGAAGTTTAAGTAGCGCGAGATGAAAAAGTAAAAAACAACAATTTTTATAAATGCTTGTAAATGCCAGATGTAAGCCAATAAAAGTGGTAAAAAAAAAGTTATGTTTACGTATTTTCTTTGAATGGCATAAAAATTTTAGTCGTTTCATATTTACACTTTAATATTTTGTTGTTACTTTTATGATTTCGTGATGATATTAAACAGCAAGATATTCTCGATATTTAAATGTGTTTATCTAGACTTTTCCTATGCAACAAAATCAAGATTTGGAAGCAACGTAAGCTGTTATGTCTAGCAAAAACCCAAGCAATTGATGATAAAGAAAAGAAATAACCTCAGTAATTGCAGGGGTGTGCGCTTTATGCGAAATATTTATATTTCACCCGCACTTAAATCACGCTGCAATTATTATTATAACGTCTTTTCCAAATATCGGAAGAGATCGCAAAATTGCGCAAAAATAGCGTTCGTCCTTCTGCCAAAACAAGTCAGTGTACCACATTTCGTCAAAATATCTTCGAAATTGTGTCCTTTTATAGGTTGAACACAAGAAAACAAAACGAACAGACGGACACGATTAGATGGGTATAATAAAAAGTAGCGTTTATCTCAAGTCCTGTTGGATGGCGCATACATCCAGCACAAACTTAATATACTATAAAAAAAAAAAAAAAAAAAATTTATTTTGAGGTCAGCATGTCAGTTTTATGCGTTCGTACAAATAAATTTAGATAACTTAGTCTCACTTTGGGGAAACTTTATTCATTTTCGAAACATAATATCTTACGTCTTACGTTATCTGTATTCCATAATTTTACAATATGCTTAAAAGCCCTAAATGCTAGCTGCCAAATGGTGCTTAGGACGAACTATTGCAATTTTTAGATTCTAAAAATTGAGCGACATTTTCCATTAATTTCCTATAATTCACTTGCATTTCCAAGTCGTTGAACATCATCTAAAGAAGAATATACCGAGGTTTGGTGGCTAATATCGTTTTTCTTATACCTTTCAATTTAAATTCTTTAAAATAGACTGTTGTAATAAAAGCTTGAAAAGATGTTTAATTTATCATCAATGAGACAAAAGCAAGGCTTGTCTATGAAATATAAAGTCATACAAAGGGATTGAAATGCTTTTTTATATAGTAATTTATTGCCCTCTCCCTTTGAGTCTAATTTATTTTCAATAGTTAGTCAGCTGATGGCATTGTCTGCATTAGTGATTTTTTTTTTTTTTATGTCTACCGTTCGACTAAGTAATTGTTATAGTTTATCTGCATTGTTTTTAGCGTTAATAAACAATTTTGCAGAAATGTACAATTAGTGGCGAATAAAATAAATAAAGCGACACATGATGATAGTGATAATGAGTTTCTTCAGTCTTAATTTCTCTCTCTCTCTCTCTCTCTCGCTCTCTCCTTCTTTCTTAGTTACCTTTTATAACAAACAACAAATTGATATTGTCAATGACTTGTAATGCGTACAAATAAGAGCGTTTACAATGTAAATTAAGTGTACATACATATATGAATCTACATATACACACACACATGTATATATATACACATTTATTCGCAAAAAATATATATATATACATATATATATGTATATGCGTAAATTTACACATAAAATATATATATAAATATACATATAGATATATAGAAAGATATACAAATATATATATATATGTATATATATATATGTATACACGCACATGTATTTCCCCATCTATACACACGAAGTTAGAGTAACAACAACAGCTTTTCACAGCTACAATTAATTAGCAACGCAAGCACTCTCTTACTTAATGGCGTTGTTTGTTGCTGCTTTTGTTTGGTTTAATTGTGTATGTGCTAATATATCGTTCGTGTTTGTTTTTGCATAATAGTTGTTGTTTTGCTAATCATTTAGCTGCTGTTGTAATAAAGCTGAGTTACGACGTTTTTATTTTGCTTTGTTTTTTGTTTTTTTCAAGTATAAATCATACGCACTGGTGTATTTAGTATTTCAAATATGTTGAAGTATTTATGAGAAGTGTAAGGTGGAGAGAAAATTAATCCTTAACGTTTGTTGTTATATGTTGGAGAACCATTGCGTTCATGGTGACTATAATTCACTAACACTACTAAAATATATTATGCTTGAAATTCAATTTAGGAAATGAGAGAAATATACTAATGAGACTCTTTTAGATAAAAGATAAGTTAAGTATTTAAATAAGTAATGTATCCCCGCTATGATTCTACATCATTATGTTATTCGTTTTATTTACGAAAATAAATTTACACAGATTTTAAGAAAATTCCACACAATCGTTAAAAGGTAATTTCTCTTTAAAAAAATTGAAAAAAAAACCTTTTAAAAATACACTATAAATTCTTTTCGAATATATTGTTATAGTTTTTTGTAATGGTTTTCTTATGCTACATGTATGTGCGTAAACTTATAGCTTCACCTTTAAATGATTGCGGTCACATTCTTTTTATTCCTAAATCCAATATAATCGTTAAATTACTCCATACACAGTTAAGGATGATGGCTTCTTTTTTGTTTGGCTTTCAGTTTACCGTCTGTGTAAAGTAATAACATCCACGTTTTTTTCTTTTGATACGATCCTTTATATATGCAACGGTGTTTAAGTATATATAGCCAATTTGAAGGTGTCCTAAAAGCTTAAGCATAGAAATAAATATAACCAGCACTTAAAAAAGAACACATGGTGCTCATAGTCATTGTCGTCGTGGTATAAGCAATAAAAGGTTAAAGTCTCAGATAAAGATATATGTATATTATACGTTGAATGCACCGTTTACAACGAAACAATTGCAAATTTTCCACTAAAATATGTTATTGTCATGTCGTAGAATTTCTAGAATATATTTATGTCATCAATTCGTTGTGAATATCATCGGTGAGCTGAATTGCTAAAAGGGCTACCGAAGACCTTCGATATATTGGCACGGGCCAACTTCTGGTCGATCTTCAAGACATGGGAGAGACAATAATCTTGCCAAGTTAAAAAAGAGCATAACTGCCTGTTAGGGATTTGAATTCAGATCGTTTTTACTTTGTTTTCAGTCCGTTTAGAGAATTTTCATTTTTGATATAATGTACTGCATGACCCCCATTATTTGGTCAGATTTTTTAACTCGACGTGATCACACTCCTCACACCTCACAATGTTCTGAAACTAAAATTAACATTTCAGTTGAAACGTTTTTAATCGGTAGAAGGCACAGAAAAAAGTTTATTGAAAGTCATTCTGCCATTAAGCCATCACAGCTCACAGTTTGGTAAATGGAAACAGAACTGGTCTTAATGTCATTAATTGCTTCTTGGTCAATATCAATATAGTTTGACGAGCAAATTTTTTTTATTTGGTAAGATCTGCAAGTAAAAAACACTACCAAAACCCTTGCGGCTTCGAACTTGTAGCATACTTTCTTGAATTTCTTTTTGAAGGTTAGGGCAGTGTATCGGAAAAATTTCTTAATCGGACTTGCACGTTTAGTGAAGCACTTAAAAAGTTTTTAAATAGTTTTTTTTAATAAAATAGTTATGTACCAGCTCTGACAAAGAAGCTGTTTCTTGTGGTAAAAAATGTGAATAACTGATTATAAAATCGGTGAAAACAAATCAATCGAAGAGATATAGTATCATTACGAACATACAATGACTTGGTTTACATTCGATGGGCGGTGATGTTTCGAACAGCTTGGAAAATATAATTACAAGAAATAATAATAGTTTTAATAGTCGAAGGTCCAACTCTTCCATCTAAGCAGGTATTTCGTGCCCCTATAAAATTTTCTGGATATAGAAAGAAAAAAAAAATTTTTTTACCTTTTAAAGTCAAAATTACGCACTTGTTTTGCTACAAACTGTAAGCTTATGCGAATACATACCCTACTGTCAATGAGTGTGTTAAACTATATGAAAAGTTGTTCCTTGTGTGAAAAACTATAATGCAATTTAATTTCATTCACAATTGCTTCGACATGTAGTCCGCGGACAACAGAATGCTGATATTAAGAAAAGTTTAAAGAACTTGAATGTAATGCTACTGAAGAGCTCGCGATTTAAAACTATTTTTATTTTAATTGTGATTTTGGATGAAAAACTTTTCCTTATATGCGAAGGGTATGAAGCGATTCGTTTATGATCGAGTTGAATTTGTTTTGTAAATTCTTATCCACTTCCATTTCGGTTTCTCACACTTGGACCGTTGGGGTAACATAATTGCAAACTCACATAGCTGTTGTTACTTTTATAAGTAGGTGTTAAAAAGCCTACAGCATAAAAATGCGCTTATTTTGGGACAATTTATTTTTATGTATAAGGAAAACCTATTACAGAGTAGAGGAACTAGGGAAACAGTAAAAGCTTTTAAAATTGATATACATGTTTGCACATATGTATATATATGTCTATAGGTGCGTGTGTACGTACAGGTCTTTCGTTGAGGCATTCGAATTCTTTGTTTAAGTAGGTGATAATAAGCGCAAAATAATAGTAAATTCTCTTATTGTCGTTGAAAGAAAAATTTAGTTATGAGGTGCAATGGAGGTATTAAATATATTTTAACATAATATACGAAGATTTTTTAATCAAAACTAATAATAATAGGCTTGGAAATTTAACTCATACTCTCTAAGGAAAGTCCTCTTTAAATGTCGCAAGAAATTCTTAGGCTAAAGAGAGTGCAGGTTGTTTCTGGAATGAAAAGCATTTTAAAAATTCCTTAAAAGAATTAAAAGAAACAATTAGAAATAGTAGAAGGCGAGGAAAGGTATAAGTACTCTACTATAATTCGAACAATACGGTTCTTCATTTTTCTAATAAAATGCCAAAAATCATAGCTCCTTTCCATATAAAGGCATATTTCTCGTAGGAGCGCTTCCATGAAAACTGACCTTGAGCATGGTCGAACTTCAGTAAAATTACTTTTCTCGTTAAATATGTTAGCTATTTTCATCACAAAGTATTAAAAATTAGACTCTTGAGCCCTTTTACGGGGGACATGTTATGATTGAATATCAAATATTAAATTTTTTTATTTTTCTTGTAAACTTATTTTTGATGAAAAATATATGCTGACGTCCAAAAAAATGGACTTATATGCACGAATTTGACCCAAATAATTCTGATGGCAAATTAGAGTTACGGAGCATGATTATGTGGAAGGCAGATGAAAATTTTTGCCTACTCGATCCAAACTTTTCACATCCATTGAGAATGTAAAAATACTATTATTTAGCAATTTTTGCCAACTTTGAACGTTTAGATTATGAGTTAACGGGTTATACGAGGAGTGTTCGCAAAAATGGTCGAATCCAATCCAATTTCAATGGGGTCGATCCTTAAATCAAAGAACGTCAGTGCGCCAAATTTTGTTGAAGTATCTTGAACAAACACATACGTGGATGGACATCGGACAGACAAACAAACAGAGCGACAGATAGAGAGAGACAAGCTTCGATTTATCCGGAAATGATTTTGAATCGATCGATATAATAAAAGATGGATCTCTCTCAAATCTTTCTAAATCTTCCATATTCGCATATTTGGTACAAACCAAATATACCCTGCACTATAAGTAGTATAGGGTATCAAAAGCAAAATATTATTATTATTATAATTAGAGAACTAAATAAAATAAATAAATTGTAGAACTAAAGTCTTACAGCAACAGCGCCTAAGGTTATCGGCTTTGAAGCACTTGAGATTTGAACCCACGACCATTGAGTTGTTAGTCCGAATTATTTGCTTACTCGAGCGGAAAAAAATGTATTAATTTTATTATTATAAATATTTATATATATCATAATATATATAAAAATAGTCCATTAATTTGTGTACGTATTAGTAAATATTTGAGTTTCTTAGAAGACGTCTTATACGAGTACTCCTTAAGTGAAATTTCGTTCGAGAAGTCAATCAAAAAAAATCTTTTTTTTTGCGTTTTTTTTTTTGAAGCAGAATATATTTTCCATTATTAGCGGAAATTTGAAATTTCAATATTTATTGTTCTTTCTAATGTTTCTCAAATGCGGTACAAAATTGTTATTATTTTTTATTTTCCTTCCGATATATAAGCAATAAAAATATCTTTTTACTTATACTAATGTACGTGTTATGACTGCTAGACTTGAATTCACCCAAGAAATTAATCAAATGATTCCAAAATCAAAAAAAAAAAGAAAAACTAAAAAAAAAAGAAAAGAAAAAACTCTTCTCGAATACCCGCTAAATGACGAAATTGTAATTTCTAAGTGGGTCAGCCGTAATGGGCGGATGTAAATGCATCCGCACATACATTAGTAAAAAAACGGTTTTTTTAAGTGAAATCTATCCCAAGCTTGTCGACGATGATTCTGATGGTGGCGATGGTGTTATTATGCAGTTGTTTGTTGGCTGTTGATGGTGTTACATTTTATTGTATAGTTATTGTTGTTGTTTTTATTTGTTTAATCTTCCAAACAGCGGCACCAGCAAAAAAGCGCACATCAAACACACAGAATGTCATTTGGAGCATATGTTTCAAGCATTTTTCATAATCAAAAAGCTTTTAGTGGCTACAACGAAGGCGACGTTTCATTCTTAACAAATGGTTAATACAAATGTTTTGCTGGTGGTTGGTTTTTGTTTTCATTGCTTTCTCACTAGCTTAAGTGAAGTTTTGGTTACTGCCCAACAGCGAAAGTTAAATGTGTTGTGTTAAATAAAAAACAAAAAACCAAAAGAGAAAAAAAAAAAAATGGAAATAAAAATAAAAAAATAAAAGCAGCAACAATAACAACAATAATAGAAAACAGTAAGAGTTTTAAACTGAAAAAGCGTTTTTATTATTGTAGAATGTGTTGTGTTGGCGGATTTATAGCATATATAATGCTTTGTGTGTGTAAGTGTTGTGTGTTATATCTTTTATATCCTCTTACACACAAACGTACTTTGTTGGTTTAATATTGCATCTGATGTAAGTTGAAGTGTTTTTTGCTACGGTTTACCAAAGCGCAAGCGAAATGGGGCAAAAATAAATAATACTTTCATAATTGCTATTTGTTAACTGTGTCTGTCCTTATGGGTGCTGGTTGGTTGCGGGAAAGATAACATATTTCAGGAATTTAACTCTTTAAAGTGCTATATTATATATATATTACCCGATTAAAAGGTATATTATATTCAGGTATTTTTTGATTTCGCACGTGCTACTAGCGCCCCCCTCTTTATTTACATTCAAAGATATTGTTATGCAAAGCCTAAGAACAAGACAAAACTTAGTAGTTTTTCCGAATATTCAACATTGGGTTATATTTTTAATTCCCTTTAGCTTATAGCATCCTAAATTTGTGTGTTTATGTTTAAAGTCTTCAACAGCACATTTTCAACTAAGTTGTGACTGTAACGCTTACGTATGTAGGGAACGTGCGTGTATTGTCGAAAAACTTAACATTCTACGTGATGTGAAAATCATGGCAATCAAATAAGGACAAAGAAAGAGTAAATCGTGAGAAAAATTCTCTATAGTTTGTAGATAGCAAAAAATTGGCAATAACGAAAGCATAGCGCCAGGTTGCAAACATTCGTAGCCTAGTTTTAGGTGTATTGTAAAATAAATTCTGTTGGACGATCTTTAAAAAGCATAATTAACCTTTTCACTGCTAAAAACACCCGCTTTTTTACTTAAAGAACGTGCTACGTGCCAACAGTAACCATCTAATAGTAAACTTGCTAAGCTGAGTAAAATTTTTGTAATGCACCTGGTATTGTGTTTAAAAGGTATTTGATAATGTTAAAGAAAAAAATTAATCTTTACAATATTTTTCGTAGCTATGACTTGGCTTGAGTCTCTTCAACGGGATTTCTTCTATGCGAACACCTGCGTTGTGGCTTAACTTCATGGTGTCCGTTGTTATAGCGGATTATTTGAAGCGGCGTCATCTCCTGAGTGCGACAATCCCTATAAGCCAGAAACCTTATTGCGGCCGAGGTACTAGATCGATCTATATATTAGTTTATTTATATATGGCCATTAAACTCACTCTAGGGAACATTTCGAGGCCCATGTGGCAACTCATTAATTATATCATTTACGTCTTCGGGTTATCCATAGCCACGACGACTCTTCCCAAAACGCTATATCCAGAAGACGGGACTCAACGCCGGTCTGATCTAAGTTTTTGTAGGCATCGCTATCCCACAAACAAACCATTGCGTAAGTTTTTCCCAAGCTCATGTGAGTAGGCATGCGGGGCATTCACATAGTGCCTTACCTTATCATTATTTTACTCGGCCACAGTTAGCTTTGCCTTCGGATTTCCCTTCGGATTTACTATCGCGGACAGCCAACCTAACGGATGTAGACTGCTCTGTACTCTCAGTAATATCGTTGTGCCAACTGGATCTGTTCAGCTAGATCTTTGAGGCCTCCATAGCGGAACACATTCGTAGAGTTATTATCATCATTATAATTAATTGAGCCAGCAAAGTAAATTCAAACGCCGACATCTGATGCTACCGGCTTTGTTGAAAATTCTACTCTTGAGATCATTTCTCGGCCTTATGGCTAAGATCAAAGCGCAGTACTCGTAAAGATAGGAAATGCTCTTTTATAAAGGAAGCAATACTTCTTTCAGTGTACCCCTTAGCAATCTATGGGAAACACTCGACGCCAGGTTACAGATTGTTTAAGCCTTAAACTCTATTTAGCGGATAGTCTTTTGACTATCGCCGATGGGTACCACGAGAAGATGACAGTTGCAGCACATCGACGTCCCTCGTTGCTGTGACGCACCCTATCAATTAAGCGCGAGTCTTGTTCTGTAGTACTCGTTTAATTTTAAGTTAGGAACATTCGCACAATTAAAGCTATATGTGGGACCGGTAGACCTACAATGCCTTCTGTTAGAATATTGGAAACGGTTTTCTTAATCGATCAAGCAATTCCGAAGGGTTATAATTATGGAACAATCGAGTTTAAATAATAATTTTTACATTTATATTACGTATACTGGAAGTGCTTGATAAGGTATAAAATTGTGCTTGACTACTGGTTCATGTATGTCAGCTTCAAAATTATTTACATCAAAAATAATGACCTAAATCGAATAGTGTGTCCTATAAGTTCCATATGATTAGTAACTTGTTCATTCGGGATAAGCATTCGCCAAATCACCGGGTCGTTCATTCCTGTATTTGTCCGTCTGTCCTTGTTAATGTTTGCTTATATATTGCACTTGATGCATTTTTTTTAAGTTCAGCTTAAAAGGTACTCAAGAAACATTCAAAATAAAGACGCAATGCTTTCGCTCACGTATTTGTGTTTCAAATTTATTAATTACATTATGTAAAGCAAAAGGATTGCATTAAAAGAAAGTAGACGGAAGTAGATGAAGGAGAGGCCGTAGTAAATTTTTCTTTAACTACATGTAAGATTAAAACGGTTAGCAGAGGTTTCTTTCTCTTTTATATCTATTGTCGGAGGATGGGTTTGCCAAAATCCAAAAGGAACCTTCTTGATCAGCATCAAATACTGAATCCATTTAAGTATGTCTGTCCGTCTATGTAACATCTCCTGGCTGCAAAAATGAAGCTACCGAGTTCATAATTCTGCAGAGACGTTGAAAGTTCTTACGTACACGTTGGTATAGAAAATGCGCCAATTCGGTTGAAGAACACTGGTCAGTTTTTATTTTACTGGAGCATGCATGTATAGTCGCTTTTATTGTGGCTACTTTAAATTCAGATGCGACTACTTGGAATTTCGTTGCTATATAGAATATTCCAGTGAAACACTTTCAGGATTATTTTTTGTTTCTTAGATTTTAGTTTTACAGCACATGCCGAAAGCTTTACGAACAAGCAAATATGGTCTACGTCAACGGTTATATTTGCTCACATTCCACACATATTGTGCTTGATACTGGATTGTTATGATTAGGCGCTGTCTATGCTGAGGGATGTTAATATCATTTAACTTCCTGCCGGTCGCTATAATATTATTTATTGTTGTTGCTGATTGGTATCATAAAAATTAATGGTTTTGTTTGGTGATTTTTCAACGGTTTCAATAGAAGAAAAAGTTTTCAATGGAGTTGAGATATTGTAACCGTTTTATTCTTCTCTCTTTTGAACTTATTTCGTAACGCCTAATCGTTCTTCAAACTCTTATCTAGATATTGGACTTGTTGAGTTATGCTCTTTCTGGTAATATTTTTAAGTTGCCACAATATTTTCCTTTTCTCTTCTCCTAATAACCGTCCGCCATGCATTCTACAGTTTAGACTCTCATGTAATCACCTATTTGTATATATTATCTATGGAGTGCTTATATGGAGAATGCTTCTAAGATACAAATTATTATTTTCCAATCAACTGCCTTAAAAAGATTCTTAATTATTTACGAGAGCATATTTTACGACCGAATAATTATACTTTCAGTGTCATTCTGTGCGGCGAAAGCCAATGGATTTATGTAATCGCTTTCAAAATAATCCTCAAAGTAATGAGAAAGAAAAATATAAAAAAATTGATTTCTGTCATAAATTTTTAAAATGATTATGTAATAAAATGGCAACAATGATGAATTTTTCATTTAAATATAGAAAATAGAATAATTTTCATGAGAAACACAAGAAATATTGAGAAAATATACGAAACAGCATTACACAGAGCGTATTGTAAAGAGATTGTACATCGCGTTGGCAATTGAATGCCATGCAATGTTACGGTATAGTGCACACGTAGAAAAAGGGGAAGAGAGATAAAAGAGTAGAGAAAGAGAGAAGTGCATTAGCCCCTAAAGTGGAAAATGATAATAGATACAACGGCATACGAAACTAAAAACCAAAAATGTTATTTTTAGTAAAAAAATTAATTTGAAATTTCTTTTTTTGCTTTTTTTTTTCTTAGTACAACAATCAAGGAAGCATGCAAGTGCGCATAAGTGCTATGCAACGAAATTTAGATACCTATCACTTATACCTCCAGGAAGGTTATTTAATTTTTTGTCATTCCGACTATACGTAATACAATAATTTCTTTTTATCAAAAATATGTACATAGCTTTAATAAATAAGGTAAAGAAATTTCAAATCTATTTTAAGCAAGTATTGGCTAAGTTATGAATAAGTTTTGTCGCATGTTAAAACGTTCTACACTTAATCAAGTGTTGGAGTAAGGAGACACGCATGTAATGAGTTGATGACAGGTGGATTTTATTTTATATTAAGCTAGAGTGCGATAGTGCTTTAAAATTAGATTCGAATTAGCGACATAAGAAGGTTTCTTGGTTCCGTATAGCCCGCATCTTTCTATATCCTAGACAGAGTATACATCTAGCCCAAAAGATAGTTTGCAAACTATGGTAGTAGCGACTTCACCTTGAAATGTTTAGTGAACTGCACGTTGATAAAGAGTAGAAAAAATTTCCCGATTTTTTTCCGGTATTACATGGACATAGGTTGGCAGCCCAATATTAACATACGACCTGCATGGTAGCATATCAATCAAAGTAGTGCTTGAAATTTAGCCAGGAATATTATAGGTCTCCTATGACTTTATATTATTAGTTAAACTTCGTCTGAGTGGCCGACTAGGCAAGGATCGCGATTATCAAGTCAGTCAGCAAACCTCAAGCACGGAAGAGTTTACTTTAGTCTTAGCTACAGGGAGTGGGTGAAGCCATGACAATTACCGATTGGATCCACACTCACTAAGCTGCAGCCATTCCCCATCTTCACTTCTTTCTAACCCTCATCGTGCCACGTGTATGGGGGACCTTCCCTGAGTGATTGGTCACAATCAAGAAAAAAAAAAAGCAGAAAATTATTAGTTAAACTAGTCTTTAGTTGACAAAGAATACATTGCTTGAGAGTCCGGCGCATCCACTCACCTGTGTTCATATGACCTAATAAATGTGCATATTTTATTATTCTACAGACTTTATTGTTAAAACTTAACCTATCAAGTCTTTTAATAATTTTGCAAACAAAAGTTTCCCATAAACATACAGACGGGTTAATGAGTCTGTGAAAAGTTTGGCTGAGTGTGTGGCTGATTAAGAAATGATGTTACCTATAAAATAACTATATACTTGATGTCGTCTTTTGTGACCGATATAATAATAAAGCAGACTGATTGGCAATCCTTAGCTTCATTATTATTGTCGTTGCCCGTTTAGATTGGCAACACGTTCTCATTTAAAGTCCAAACGCATTTATAGATTTTCTTCTCTAATTCTACTATATATTGCGAAGTTAATGCACATACACAAAACGGTTATAAAGATAGGAGATGCATTTTGTGGATATATGTGTCCTTAAATATTTGCAGTGCGTGCGCTCAGCATGTGAGCATTTTTTAATCGGCGCAGCGATAAATTGTATTTAACGCTTTCATGTATTATCAAACGATCAGAAACTTTCCCAATAATATCTTTCCATATCAGTTTTCTTTATTCTTGCCGATGTGTGTCAGAAAAGTAAAAGTTTTCCTTTGTAAAGGGAATTATTAAAAAGTGTATTTGTTTCACATTATGTTCTGCTGCTCAGAGTTATTTGTCATGTCTTGGCATATAGACTCGTACATGGGGGAAATGTTGAAAGAAAAATTTAATTAAACTTTGCCAACTTCTCTGTTGCAGTCTTCGGAAATCCTCCATGCTTAACTTTTGACAAGTCATAACCAACACTTTGCATCTTTGCAAATATTTTCAATTTTCTATTTTCAAGAAAAATGTCAACCATCATGTTCTTTATTGAAGGTTAAACTGAACGCAAAATAATTTAAGTTAAATTTTGCGTTTCTGGCTTGTAGCGTTTTTGAAACGATACCAACAAAAGTTTTTAGCAAATTTCTAATACAGTAGAGGAACCATTGTGAGATATAAAACTTCGTATTGTGCACACAATGGAAACATGCTTTCATTTTTCAAATTAACTTAAGGTGTTAATTAGGAAAGAAACTTTTGACCACGTTTTCATTTTGAAAGCAACAGCAACAACTATTGTGCATAAGGGATTAACTTGTCACTATTGTCTTCATTTTTATTTTGTTAATGTTTTCCAAAGACTCCGTGCGTGATATGTTAAAGCATATTTCTCTCGTATGGAATACTTTTAGCAAATATTGAGCAAAATTACTTAAAGAAACTTTTGCATTGAACTCTAAGAGATTTTCTTTTTAGAAATATTTGGTTCTTCTTATTTAAAAATTGAAAAAGGTATTGGAAAAGTGTTAGCTTAAAGGGATATATGAGTTTTGAATGGTAGGAGAAGCATTTCTTTTCTTTTAAGTATAATATAGGACTTATTTTTTTTATTCAATCTTGTAAGCGCATAAAACCGCAATATCTTAGCACTACTTACTTGATAAAACTTTTATATAGATGGTAGAATGGTCGTGGGTTCAAGCCTTCTGTGCGGTCAATTTTTCAATAAAGCCGCTATCCTCAAACGCTAGTGCTTTTAATAATAATAAGAGATGCAGCGAACATTCAATTTTTGAGGCGTGGTTTGCAAATGATCTTTGGAAAAAAATGTCTTCCCAGTGGTCAGGATAATTCGTGATAACTTCATCTGAGTTCAGAAACTATGTGCGTTCTCTTAGCAGGCAAAGTGATTGAATGAGGAATTTAACCCTAATCTTACCACATTCTTTATAACGAATCACACCATGGTGTGAAGCTCTCAGTCACTTATGAGAATCCCGGGAATAATTAAAATGTCATTGCGTTTGTTTATAGATTACTTTCATTTATATATCGAACGGAACATATTAAATGCAAGCCATATATTCTTTGGAAATACGTGGCAAGATTAGGATCAAAAAAAATTAAAAATTGAATTTTTGCTATTGTTCTATGCCAAAAGATATAATTTTCGATAAAATCTGCACCACGTGTCGCCTTGGAAAATAATAAGCTTTGTGCAAAGAAAGATCGAACCCTTCGCTCGAACTGCAGCCAAGTCCTGCTCAGAAGAAATGGGTAAAATCTTGTGCGTTCTTCAGAAATCGTACCAACTGGCTTTGGGAAAAAAACCGATAAAATTTGGAAATAACAGTGGCAGATAAAGCAGTAGTTGAAGTTTCCGAAGGCTTCTTCGCCCAACATTTTACTCGGACTGACGGAGAATTTTAGAAAAACATTTTAGGATTTTTTACAACTAGATAGTATTATTATTATGAATTTAAGTAGAGAATAAATTCTAAGACTAAAGTCTTAAAGCACTAACATCTACGTCTATCGGCTTTGAAACCTCTACCGCCCTCGGGATACCATAAGATAAAAAAAACAAAGTGTTTTCTGTAAGCTCGAAGTCCTTGTAACCCTTTAAGCAAATAGTCGAAATATATTTTATTTGACCTGGACTTTGACTAGAATTCCGAAGTGGATTTATGCCTATGAACACTTATTACGAGTTTCATTGTGAAATATATTGAAAGTTTTTAGTATTTCTTTAAGGATGTCTTTGACTTTGAAATTTTTGCAAACATGTCTGTAAGATGATGTTTTCGATCATAAGCATGAACTTGGGAAGTGTCCATTAGTATGTTTGTGATTATTAGAAAATTCCAATTTAGTTTATATATTAATTTTTTTTATTTATTGACCAGTTAGTCAGGAAATGCCGCCTATAAGTACGGTTACGTCGGTCAGCAAGAAGGCTTGTAAGAAGAGAGGCATGGAGAAAGAGAACGTGAACGTTCGACTTGAAAGTGTAGGTATCGGTTACGGCAGGAGAAGCCACGGACGGCGGTTTCCAAAGACGACTTTGGGTAAGGTCTTGCTGTTTCCCAAGGGAAAGCATTACAAGCATTATACGTCACGAAATGAAGCTGTGACTTGTCTATCTGAAAGCACTATCTTTCTAAGCAACTGTGGAGTTTGAGCAGCTGTGCCAAATAAAAAAAAAACAACGCCATGAGGTTAACTTCTTGTAGTACATTACCAGTTGCTTTAGCATGGTGACGTTTAAAGTCATAGGACATAGATTTTGCACGCAATGTCAGTCTGCCTCAATTGGGATGTGACATACAATCCATTAATTCAACATCAATTTATCACACATTATCTGTCTTGATGAATACGATCGACAAACCCTTGCTTGCTTGAGTAAGACTTCTTTTGCTCTGGCAGAAACTGGGGGGCAGCCTCAAGAAACCGATTGTTCTGGTGCGAGAAGTAGTGGTTAACGATGGACAACAAATGAAATAAATTATTTTATGGAATCTTTTTCTGTAATAAACGCTAATTTTACGAAAAAGTCGACAGAAATTAATTCGCACTTCTGTCTATCTGTACATTGTGTCCAAAGCAATTTTATCTTCCATTCCTAATTATTTAGAACGAAAAAATTAATAAATTTTTCATTCCTACAGACTGCAAGATATATACCATTGACTTCTAGACTTTTAAAGCATGAAAAAACCTAATAAAGATAATTTATATATAATATATCGTCTATGTATGCATGACTAACTATTAACAACACCAACAGCAAAAGGGGCGAAGAGCGAAAACAATGGAACTCTAAATTTATTTCTATGATATTGAAAATTAAAAAATAAACCTTTTTCCTCACAATTTTGTTTTCTTTCAAATTTCAAATTGTTTTTTGTTTCTGTTTTTACTGCTTCGGTTAAAGAAAAACAATAACTGTAACAACCATATTACGGTGGCAACAATAACGCAAAATTGTTGTTTTGCAAAGTGGAGCAATTCTTAAGAGTATATGACTGTTGTTGTTTGAATTTTAGTGTTGTCAAGGTGTGTGCACGCGTACGTATGCGAACGTATGTTTGTCTGTGCATGTTCTCTACAATATTTCTCGTCTTACTTGTTTTCTTAGTCAAGCTTTCTTTCTATTTTCATTGTGCTGTTTTTTTGTTTTTTTTTTCTTTTTTGGGTGTCTGTGTGGGTACGAGGCGATTTTTTATTGTATTATTTTCTTTTTTTGTCTTGAACGGTACTGCAAATGTGTTCACCTCCTTGATTTTAAAATTTATGTGCTTTCGTTTTATAGCGAAAAACTTTTGCAATATTTTCTCAAACGTTTTCGTGGTGAATTGAATCGCATACGATAAACATTTTGCGGATGGCGACCAAAAACTGTACAACGCCGGCTGAACCAGTGCTAAGTTACGACCGACATTGGCAGCAGCACCTAGTCGGTAGTTTAACATTTTTCTAAAAAGTTTCTCTTACTATTTTCTTCATTTTCTTTTTTCCAACGTTTTCGTGTGCGTTGAAAATAAATTCTTGCTACCGTTCTCTATACAGTATATTAAGTTAGTGAAAGCGTTTGTTTGCTTACATAACATATATGGAGATATGTACCAAGTATAAAAACGTCGATGGCAGGTATCTTCAATTCGTCTTATCCTGTACGTAGTTCTCTCATTAGTTTTGTTTTCGTTTATTCGTCTGTTCATGCGTTTGTGGGTAAAAATAACCCTTTGGCGTCTAACGCTACAGCAAATGTTCTTTTTGTGAAAGTTGCATGAAAAAATTCTTACCTTTTAGTTTTCTTTAGAGAAATCCCCTCTAGAGTCGCTCAGAATATAATAGAAAGGATATTTTGCATCATTGCTTGCAATGTCTTAAAATCTACAGCATAATGTTACCCCTTAAACATCTGGGCTCCTCCTTATATTTTCTTGACTTTGAGCAAAGCGAGACGTGAGCACGTAAGCACGTAAGCACGCGCAACGTAAGCACTTTTAAAATTATTATTTACCTGAATAAATATTTGGCATTTTAATTACGTCAGGTATAATACATACAACGTGCACATACAGTTACACACAGCAAGTCTAACACATGAGTACGTTTATGTGAAACAAATAAAACCACTAAAATCTTCATGTGGCTGTGTGCTAGTAAAGAATGGTAAGAGAAATACCAGGTGAACTATATACATATATATGAATTTAAAAACAACCATCAACGCTATATACAGTAGCGTACGGGAGAATCTATGTTTGTGTGTATGTACATACTATATGCATTAGTTCATTGAAGTTTGTTATAATTGAATTAACACCGTTTTCATTACATTGACTTTGAGGTGAAAAATGTAGTGCGGTCGGCGATTTCATTTTCTTTCTTGTTATTTGCACAAGAAAAAAATGCATTGAAATTTCTCAGTTCATGTCTATGATAATTTGTAAATATTAAACGAAAATCTATATGTAATACATGAATATATTTACGCATATTAATAATTTTTTTATACAAAAATATCTGCTCATATGTTTCTTATATTTTTATAATCAGAAAAAATGTCATATTCTTTTAAACTTACAGATATTGGTTATGGGAGATATTGGTCTGCTAGGTGTGCCAATCTGAGACCGGATGGCCTTGTAACATCCTACACCAATTTTCAACTCACAACAATACAAGTTTCATATAACAGAGTAATCTGTCGATGTTTATGGAAAAAGCCTATTCGCCAATAGTAGTATATTTTCCTCGAACGACAGTCTTCCCTCAAAGTTAAATCTTTTTGCTTTATCTCCGTTTCTCGGAATAAAAAGTGGATATATTTTGAAGAGTCCCAAATTTTCACCGGTAGACTTAGGCGTATCAACCATGCCTTTCGCAAAATCGATTTGCTAAGGCAGAAAGACGATACTCAGTGCTTGATAGAATTAGAAGGTTATGGTCTCTTAGAGTTTGATGAAACTGTTAATACCAATGTTCAATGTTCGAAATACGGACAGAATATCAACAAGGATGCGGCCACGGCTCACTATTGCATAATCTACACCAGTCTACACTAGTTATTTATATATAGTTTTTTTAGATAGTTCATTACACGGAAAGTGGACCGATACGAACCACTTTCAATAGCGTTCTTCCTTGGGCCAGATTACGTCGTTATACCAAATTTTCACCTTTCCCTTTAAAAGACTGTACACAATTTTTTTTCCTCTTTCTAATTTTCAAGACGTCGATGATTTATAGCTACTTCCCCCAAAATGGATTAATTTAACTTATAATTTTATAGCCTTGTGGAATCGCGATAAATGCAGAACTGAAGACAATAAGCTGAAATTTGGAGCAGATATTCCTTAGTTGATTGGACATGCAAGGTTGAGGAGGATGTGTGCATTGCCGGCATGCATGTCAGCCTCAAAAAAACACTGACTGCTTATTCCTATTTTCCATTACAACTTTCGATCGTGCGCGGATAATCCCTAAAATGTGCTACGCAAATATTCGTTCGAGTCTTCGAATCTTCGAATCTTCCACGCAGCAGAATAGATTCATACCCAAAGCCTGCAAGAATTTAGTTTTTGTATAGGTAACCTTCTCATAATATGACATTGTACAAGACGGTTTCCTTCTAATACGAAAAGAAAATTGTGGCCAGCATCTTATAACGGCATTTCTACAACGCGATAAGAGGAGTTTTGTTTAGCTCTACTCTAAATACCAGGAATTTCACTACGTATGTATGTTAATTGAGAGAAAACCCATCTATTGATGTAGAGGAAGTTTGTAAGCGATCTTCTATTTGTATTGAGGCTTAAGCTCTTAAGCAATCAAAATTTATCTTGTATGGGTGTATAGACTTTTTAGTTTTAAAATTTCAAATTGAATTTAAAAGCACTTTCTTCTATCGATTGTAATGAAATTTTTAATTCAAGTCAGTCATTAAGTTTATTGGTCATTTGTAAAAGAGCTAAAGAACAGCTTGAATTTTTTTTCTTTTCTTTTTTTTTTTTTTTTACGAACTACATATGTCACATATATATTGTTGTTTTTTTTTTTAAGCTCCCATACGATCGCAATAGGGTTTGAACACATGTTCAGTGTTTTTCGTTTTTGCAAAATTCTTAACAAACGATTTAACAGCAAAAAGAACATAATAAATAAATATTGATTCTCAACAATTTTAATTGCAGCCACCAGCACCGCAATACAAATCTTTCTATTTTTGCTTTTCTACTTCTTTCGACCGTTTTTATGATTACTGTTGTTGTTGTTGTTGTTGTTGTAGTTGAACATATTAATACTATATGTTTGATTATAGAATGGGGTTCTTTTATATCGAATTGAAAAAGACCCACACTGCCAGAGCGAAGAGGTTACTTTTATAGCAAGAAATAACGTTGCTACAAAAACATTATGCACACCAAGTGAGCATATGTATGTATGTATATGTATGCATGCAACCACAAACAGACACACAAGTATTCTTAAAAACCCCTGCAGCCATAACTGCATATAAGTAAAAGGCAAAAAATGGAAAAATAAAAACAAATATCTTCATGCTAGCCAGCCATGTGGTGATTTGTTTTTTTATTTTTATTCTCTTTTTTTATTTTATTATTAAATACTTATGTTGTTCTTCTTGTGTGCAATTGTAAAATATATATATATATATATATATATGTACCATTATTTCATTTCGTTATTTATGCAGGGAATCTTATGAATCTATAGGTATTTATACACATGTGCATATGTAATGTAATTTCAATTGTATTGGTCAATATTGGTGATTCCATATGGTTTCATATCGGTTTTCTTTTCTTTTCTTTTCCTCTTTTTTTTTAATTTTGTATACGATTTGTACTTTGAATTGAGCGAGAGGCAAAATTAAGATTAAGTTTTGATTTGTCTGATGGTCGATATAGAGAGGTGTAGGGGCAAAAACAATTTCTGTTTCTCAGCTATGCTAAATAAGTTCATGTAGATGTTAAAAGCGATATATTAATTGCGTGCACTCATTTACATACGAAGTGTATTTAAATCCATACACACTCTCTAGCTTAATCGATAACTCTTAACATAACTTTCAACGAAGAACAGCAGTAAGTGATCCATATTTGTTTCACATAACGACGACTAGGCGTCAAAGCATCCATAACCATTAACCAGCATGAGATTTTAAACTGACTAGACGAGACCCGCTAACATACAATATCTAGATTTCTTAGTGGGACCAATTTAGAGAGTCTTCAATACTGGGACAAAAGTGGATGTTGATAAAATGTTAGATCCGTACATAGTGAGAGAATGATATATAAACTACTTATGCAATTGGTCCAATTTATGGCAACTTTTTATGAGTTGGCAAAAGCTCAGCATGGTTGCCAAATTAGATGGACTTTACGTAGAGAAGCCCTATGTGAAGATGCTGTTTCTTTTCAATATGTAACTAAAAATCGAAAAAATATCGAATTTGTGTGGAAATTGACAACATAATGCGAAGAGGTAAAATCTAAAGGTTGGCTTATATTCGCTAAAACAGAGGCCCTCTTCTAATTGTCGACATGTGTCATGCAATCTTTACTTATTTACACAGCAAACTTCTCAATGATAGCCAGGTATAAATTTTGCATAAGATTTTATTCGAATTTTAAATTATAGTTTGCGGCGCTTGCTGACGTGTAAGATCGTTTTAGAAGGTAGGCGAAAAAGCCTTTGGTATCCTGCTCTTAAAAGTACAGTTTATAAAAAAATCATTGTGTCTTTGAAAGTAACCTTTAAAAGGACTCAAAATACATTGGTTTTTATGTCCATTTCTTAAAATTTCGTTATATTTTTAGCGCGCCCATCACTCAGGGGATGTTCTCGGTTCGTGTGACACGGCAAGAATGAGAAAAAAGGAGAATGAGATAGAAAAGCGGTGTCCGCAGCCGAATTGCTAAGTGTTATACATAACTGAGCACTCACTATGTCTACGATCAAAGTAAACTCTACCGCGATCTTGAGATTGAAGCAACTCGCGAACAGAGCTTGGTAGCCTTTTTCTTTTTTCTTCTTCTTCTTCTTCATCTTTTTCTTTCGATTCTACTTGGTTACTCATGCGGTCAGTTGGCAGTGTGACGACGATTGGAGGAAGTGCTTATAGGCATGTTGAAGGATGCACCAAATTAATTACTTACAAGCGCGAGTAGTTATGCCCGCTTGTTCGATAGACAGTACACTCTTCGGTTGTTGAAAATTTTCAACTCTCAAAAATTAATATGAAAAATTGGAACTTGGACCATACGTCTTAACTTGGGGTCCGCAAATTGGTCTTGAATATAAAAGTTTAGGTTTATAAAGTTAAACCCGTTTTCAATTATATTTTTTTGCGATTTTTAATAAAATATTTTTTGAAAAAGTGGCTACGCAAAATTCGTTCTAAACTGATCGTTTACCGGTTGTTAGAATTTTCATATTGAAATACTTCTTATGTAGTAGCTTCAAAATTGTTTGTTAATGTGGTTTTCAATGCCATTTGTTTTTGAAATACAAAATCTTCGATAAATATACTTGTAGGGCTTACATTTACATTAAATTGTAATTTACATTGACACTGACTTAAATGAGCTTTACGGTGTTTACCATATCGGCTGTGAGATGAAAAATATTTCTGAGAATTGAATCTTGAATTATCATCGTATCACGATAAGTCTTGCGATGTGTAATCGTTGGGAGCATATCGAAAAAGATTAAATATGTGAAAAAATGTCTATGACTATCTATTCTTAGGTTAAGTAGCTAGAGTTAGGAGGCGAAATAAAGATTTGAACAGCATCTGCATTAGAAATACAAATTAAAAGATCATCTTTACCTCTTCTAACACTAGTAAACGTTGAAAAATTAGGCTTGCGGAGGTAATTAGATGCTTGCATGGTACGAAAACATGCAGACGAAGATACCGAGTAACGTACTGAACTAATAAAAATATTAACTGGAATTCAAAATAAATAAAATTATTATTATTATTATTATTATTATTATTATATAAATTTAGTCAGAGAATAAATTCTAAGACTATAGTCTTAGAGCAATAGCATCTAAGGCTTTCGGCTGTATTTTTATTAATATTATCATTATTATTATAATTATTAAAAACTCTACCGCACTTGAGATTTGAACCCACGACCATTGAATTGCTAGTCGAGACTCTTGCCTACTCGGCCAGTCAGGCGGATAAATAAAATTTTATTTCATACTTTAGATTTGCAAACTCAATCACATCACCGAACTGAAATTCAACTAACACGATTAAAAGATTTTTTGGTGTTGTTCAGCCTTCTTTCAAAGAACGTGCATATATGTTTTTTATGCCCACCGTCGAAAGATGGGGGTATATTAATTTTTTCAAAACGTTTGCACGGCCAGAAGGACGCTCCAGAGACCGCCCAAAGTGTTAAATTCTAACGCGATTTAAGCATGCCCGTCTGTCCGTCTGTGTTATGTCTGCTGTAAACATTCTCCTGGGCGCAAAAATGAAGCTATTGACTTAAAACGAGGCAGAAACAATGAAAGTTCTTGCACGCAGGTTGGTATTGAAAACGTGCCAAATTGGTCGAAGGACACGCCAACAGTGCCACATAAAATGAGAACACCTTTGTTTTTGAAAAGGAACAAAGCATTGGTGGTTTGCTCATTACTCATAAACTATAGTAGATAAATGCACAAAAATTTAAAGGCAGTAAAGTAAAAAAATGGGAAAAATGACCATGCCTACCCAATATTATAGTGTATCAAAATTTAATTGTGTTTTCAATATCTTTATAACGTGCAGAAACAAGCTTCAAAAACCTCATAAAGTGCATAAATTCTTGGCCAGTTTCAAATTTGGAATGCATCTAAACTTGTCCGTCTGTTCGACTATCCAACGGTGTACTATCTCTGGTAAACATTTCCCCGTTGGCACAAATGAAGATATCGCTTACAAATTTGCAAAAGAATTCAAAAATGAGCTAACCCGGTCAAAAGACATGACTGCAAAGCCTATAACCTATGTGCGGCAAAAACTGTGAACACCTTTGCTTTTTACTATTGGACTTCGTTTCGCTTAGTTGAATCGATTCTCTCATGTTTCCATTTATGGATTGTCAACATAAGGAATTTACGGTTACTGCTACCAAAGTTGCTCGATCCTAAATGTGGTTTAGCGAACTTAATGTTTTCCTGGGATCTATGAACAGTTCAAACAAGTGCTTCTTTTAAGTTAAATCAAAATGGTTTACACAAATTTCATAATTTTTTAGAATATTTCAATAAAGTTTTAAGAGATTAGGGCCATCAGGTCCCAATTCTCCCCAACTAACAAAAACTTAAAATAGTTGATTCATTTTGTGAGATTACTGAGGCATGTAAGAATATAATTTATATAAATTCTATGCATGTATAACGCTATTTTGCATTCAGATGGATTTGATGCATTTAATAAATTAAATAATTTAAGAAAAAAAATTGTAAGAAATCTTTGCTTTCCATACAGCAACGCAAAGAAAAATGCTGGCAATAATACCAACGCATTGGTAGCATGTACACGTCTTACACATTAACACATCTAGTTACTATAAGGAACAGCTCTCTGGGGGCCTACATTTGTCTGCATCTAATGATCTTCTAATGGAAGTAGAGGAAAAGAACAAAAAAAAAATAAATAAATAACTGAGCGATACAGGCCACCGCCATCACTTAAGTCATTAGCAATGACAATTGCTTGTGCATGAAATATTTAATACTTATATGCGTACGTGTTGTTGTTCTAAGATTAATCCAAGGAAATAAAATCTATAACTTTAAATATTCGTTATAAACGTAAAATTTTCTCTCTCTTTAAAAATTTTCTTTATACCATAAATTTTCATGTCCATATCCATTGTTAGTAAATATTCTATTTATGAATGCATGCAACTACATAAGTATTCTATGAATTTGAAATCGTCACTGCATGAATTATCAAACAGCTATACACATGCAAGTACGTACGTACGTACATACGTACGCAGATAGACGTATGCGTATACAAATAAGAGTAAATATACATTCTAAACACATTTACAGACATATGTATTTATTTATAACATTCCTATAGGCATCATTTTAGTATCTTTTCTTTATTGCGGGGGTTTGGTGTTAAAAACCATTTTTTATATGATCTTTTTTCCTTTTTTTTTTGATTTTTGTTTTTATTTTCATTTTTTGTTTGTTGCTATCGAAAACAATCCGGGAGCTATATTTGCCACCAAAAATACATTTTACGGTCGGGGCACAATAATAAAATAACAGCACAGTAGCGATATAACATTAACAACAAATATCTCGACGCGGATAAATATTCATGTACATCTTCGAACGAGAGTGAGAGAGAAAATGAACAATTCATGCATATAAACATATAGTAAGCAGAAGAAGTGCTTAAACCAAATTGCATTCATATATAGTTTCATTTCAAGAAGGCATTTGTGTGTAAATATAAATTGAATTAAAAGCAGTTCCGCGCTGTGCGGTGGTCGCGTGATGTTTTCTACTGCTTTCAATTCGGTTCTATTCAGTTACTTGGTTCGTCATATTGCTTTCCTCAACTCTTATTTAGATGCAAATTTGTATATATAAATATATAAATATATATATACACATATAAATAAATATACATATCAATATAATCTGTATGTTTAGTCTATATACTCAGCAATTTAGATTTTTATGTTGTTAGCAGCAGTGGAAGTAGTAGTAGTAGCAGTGGTAGCAATAGTAGAAATGGTAGCAACAGTAGCATTAGCATGTGTAGTAGAAGTAGTAATAGTCATATCAGTAGTAGCACTAGTAGCATTAGCACTTGTGGCAGAAGCAGTAATAGTAGAAATAGTAGCAACAGTAGCAGTAGCATTTGTAGTAGAAGTAGTAATAGTAATATCAGTAGTAGCACTAGTAGCAGCAGCATTTGTAGTAAAAGTAGTAATAGTAGTAGCAGTAGTAGCACCAGTAGGAGAATCACCTGCAGTAATGGTATCAGCAGTAGCAGTAGCGATATTAGTGATAGTGGTAGTAGCATCAGTGGTAGTCATAATACCGTTAGTAGCAGTAATAGCAGCATACTAACAATTATTTATTTCATCCAGATTTTAGTTTAGAATTTGTTTTATTTTTTTCTGGTTATCGTTGTTCTTAGGGATTTTTATTCGGGCGTATTTTTTGCTCATTTATTTCGTTTGCTATGTTGCTTATTGCAATTGTTGTTAAGTATTTTCGTAAAGTAAAAGCAATATTGTGGTTAAAACAGCACATATTAATATATATAAACATATATACATACACGAATAGTTTTTCTTTTTTTACATGTTGAGGCATCCAAGCATTCATGTATTTAGCATATATGGATGACACGTTCTTCGTTAGCCTCAAGTTAACGATTCCTGCTACAAATTTTATTACATGTGTACGGAAAATTCTCTTTTTTATATACACTTCTTTTTTAGTTATATACATTTTATGATCAGAAGATGACATTTAGCCAAGCAAGTATTTTGTTATTATACAGCCTAGGGCAAAACATTAGCAATTTTTTTTTTTTTTTTTTTTCATTAGAGATAAGTCGTTAATTTTGAGATGTATTTTGTAATAGCTTCATGTTTTTTAAGACTCCTACATATTTACTTTAGACTTCAAAGACTATTAGATATTTACATATTTTTTCTTTTGATTTTTCCAATAACAGGAATAAGAGTTTTTAAGAATTTTCGCCCATTGACATTCTATGAGTTATAAAGAGAGCTTGATATTTGCTTATGACGCTAGATTAGATGAAGCATTGCAGCAAGAAGTAATTTCTTTAAGAAGTTTATTTTATTCAATCTATGCAGTGCTCCAAATTAAAAAATTTAAAGTGAGATTTAAACATTTAAGTACGAAGGCATATTCAGAGGTACTGCTGAAAAGAAAATGTCGTTTTGATGGTTAAACATTTTACAAACATGCCAATAAAACTTTAAACCGCAATTCACTGTTCAAAACTACAATTGAAATTGGAAAGAGATACACCTATTCAGGTATAAAAGAACTAGTGACGCCAATTTTTGGAACTTGCTAAAGTTATTTCTATGTTAATTTCCGTACTTTGACTCTTGACTTTTAGCTTCCGGCCGATAGGTTTGGTCTCAAAGTCTAAATTGCATGCTTTAGTTGGCTTAGTGAAAGCTCAGTCTCAGATCAGAAATGTATTCCTTATGTGTTATTTTAATGGGTGCGTAGTGCCTGGTGTATTTAATTGGCAGATGAAACATTATTTTTTAAAATTATATGCTTCTATATTTCATCTCAGCGGCATTTTCTGTTTGTATCGTATTTTATGGTTTCTTTTTTGGTGCTATACCAGTCGTAGTGGGGATATGTGGAGTTTGTCCGGATACCCGCAACAACCAGAAGAACTTAAGTCGTCATCATCTTTGTTTATACCACTCGACTTAGCATAATTTTCTTAATCGATTTAAAGATGCCTGTTCGTGTGTCCGTCTGTACATTTGTGTTCAAAGTATGCATCGTAATTTTTGAAATATTTTGATGAGATTTGGTAAACTAACGTGTTTCGGTCCAAGGACAAATGCTAGTGAAAGTGGAATAGGACAACTCTGTCGACCACCTCCTATATAATGCCTTATTCTGAATAATTGTATTAACCGAAGCTACGTAGGGTATTTAGCGGTCAGCCGCAGCTGTTTACTTCTTTTAGGAAACATTTTACATTTACAATATTTCTTGACAAAAATGTCCGGAAAATAGATTTTGATATACAAAGTGAATCTGGAAAATTTGGATCGGGTAGAGTCATCGTGTGAAAATGTACAGCAACATCGTGTTATATTCCGTATTTTATAATAAACAAAGTGATGTGACAAATATATTTATTATTTTAAATTTGGGCTTTATAGGCTTGTTCGTCGAAACGCCCTTTTTCAAAATTTACGGCAGAAAAGCGACCTTTTTTATAGCAACAAAATTTTTCATTGCTTATCACGAAGCCACGTAAAGAGTTTCACTTGTAATAGATGAAGTGGTATAAGGTACGTAGTGAAGGACTTGCTTAGAACATTTTAAATAGTTTATTTTACTATTTTCTTTAAATGTTTTAACTACTTAACGCACTTGCCATTACATCACTAATCAAATCGAAAATAAATAATAATGTATAAATATATGATTCTTGTTGACGGTTCGCTACTTGAAGATCACAATTTAAGAGAATTTTTCGCATTTGATTGCGAATAATGTCTTTCTAAGCAGCATTTCTAGATAGTTTTTCAGCATTTCCTACGTTGGACTTGGACTTGGTGAATTTTAAATTGAAATAGACAGTTTGACCGATGGATGTAAAATGCTTACCTATGGAGGCAACAGTATAACAATACTTCTGTTTACATTCGTAATTTCTTTACCTTACAAGATTACAATTTACTTTAATCTTAATTCAGTCTTAGTACAAGAGTGTTTTGCTGTGTTGTTGGCAAAATTCTAATTAATAAGAAGCCATTAACGAATAAATCTTCTCCACACGATTGGAGAAAGCGAAAAAAAAAATATAAGAAATATAAATGGTAACATATACAACGATTAGTCTAGGGATTTGGTAAGAAAACAACTTTTGGTTTTAGAAAATTCATATCAAAGGTTTGCTAAAACTCTTAAAATGCGCATGACAGTATTCTTTTTCCATTACGAAAGCAACTTTGTCGTCGTCAATACGCTGCCTTTCGATCTCAAGAAAAAATGTACTAATCAATGTAGAGGTGAATTCATTATATTTAAAAAGTATTTCAATTGGCACAGCGCGGCTGTATTACAAATGACAAAATAGCTCTCAACGAATTTTTTTCAAGTTACTTTCGTTTCGGGTAATCCTACAACACTCAGCAGCTTGAGACGAAATTTTTGACTATCGTCAAAAGAGGAGAGAGGATAATACCATAAAGGTGTTTTGACCTGACTTTACACGATTTAAAATCGTTATGTGCCTTTGATCAAGATGGATGATCAACAACGGAATCCTTAGCCGTTTATTTGTCTGGCCTTTAATTCTTCGCCAGCCTTTTCATCTCTCCCTTCCATTAAAACATACTGCGTTGGTTTGTGCTGATTGGTGCTATTCGATCTCTTTCTCTATTTGCCCACTTGCCTGCCTGCCCCTCTCTTACTTAACGCTGCTGCTTTCACCTATCCGTCCGTGCGTTCATCCAGCTTTCAGTTCACCTGTAGATTGTCAGTTAGCGTTTCTGCTTGTTTGTCCAAACATTTTGATTTCAGAGATCTTCTGCCAGCTTGTTTGCCTTTTTACTCGTTGAGGTCTCCTTGCGTCTCTTGCTGTATCTGTTTCCTTATCTGTCAATTCCATGCCTATAAGCCCGTCAGTGTATGCTGTTACATGTTTACTCATAACTGTGTTTCCGCGACTATCTGCCCGTAGTTTGGCAACGCGCTTATTTTAGTGGAAAAGTGAAAATCGGTAGATGAATATTAGGTGTTATGCTTAAAAATCTGCTTACACATCTTTATTAACAGCTTATGATTTAGAGAACGAATTGCTTCTTAAGATGAGGGATTTCTTGCACAAAATTGGGCTAAAAAGTTTTACTTCGAAATCGGAATAAAAGTGTTTTGCTTTCTACTGTACATATCTACATACAAGTTCGTGTATATAAATTTTGTACAAAATTTAAGCAAAAATTTTCTTTTGAGAAATTTATTTACTAAGGGGAAAAATTTGATTTTCCATTTATTGAAAATTTATAGTTATGATCAATTTTTGATTAACACGTGGTGTGGATAAAACATACGTTATATTATTATAGTTGTTCTATTCGCACATATACATATAATGTATACGCCAATAAACGTATCATATATGTATGTGAAAAGGCACATTTCCTCTCTTGTACCCATGCGTTAAGGTCATTAGTATTTGTAAATGGTATTCGCTTAATAAAATTCTTTAATAAAATTTTATGATGAAATTGTACCGAAACTTATTCGCTTATTCGGTTTATAGTAAGTTTAACTGTAAGCATCGATATATGTTTGCAAAATTCTAGAAATGGAAAGTATAAAATCTTGGCTATTTGCCCGTTACAGCGTGTTACCAACTTGAAGGTATTTGAAAAACAAATTTATGTGAGTATAAATATGTCTTAATTTGTATATAGTTTGTGCCAACACACTAAACGAGGTAAAAGAGATGCTGGCCAACATCATCACTATCTTCAAAAAAGAAAATACAACATCAACACATATATGAATGAGTCAAAAAGCTATACATACCACATATACATATACATATATATGAATGTATATAAAAAAAGTAATCAAATGAAATTAAGTGAAACGAAAACAGAAACGACAAAATGGAAAAAAAAAAAATTGTTTTGAAATTTGTTCGTCATCGCATTTCGTATATACCGGCAAAAATATTATATAGAATTCTCTCATTTCTTTAAAGCATGAGTAAGAAATATATGAGTTTGCTCGTACACTTGAGAATTCAATAATAAAATTCGTATCGTATTGTGGCTAGTGTGGGGAGTTTATGTATTACACAAGTGTGTTGAGTTTCCTTCTTTCAGTGGGCATTTCTAAGTATAGAACGAGTAGTTCGAGTAGACATAGAGTTTGCGCAGGACGGTTCACAAAAAGATCGAGAATTTGTTTTGTTTTTTTTTTCTTTAACGGAAGATATATTAACTCAGACGAAAATGATCGTCGTGTAGCTTGTACTTTTTCATTTTTTGCTTTAAATATATTTTGGGAAATTCAAAGACGTATACATTAGCACACACACACACACACACACATACATGCCTATGCATACATACATATATATATATATATTACGGATACTTGGTTATGGCTATGAGGATTAATATTATTTTTGTAGAATTTTATACACTCTTATGGAAAAGGGGCGTACTACTGGTGGAGGCTGTATAAGTGCGGTGTCTATGTGATGGTAGTGTAATTTCATGGCGAACCTGAGACAAAGTAGAGAATTTTGCATTTTTGTGTGCATTGCTCATTTTGAAGTCGAACTGAACAGATCATTTTTATTATTATTAGTGTGAAGATGAAATTTGTGGTGTTTTGGAGCCTTATAGGCTCCAAAAGATCTTGACATATATATATACATATATATATATATATATATATATATATATATATATATATATATATATATATATATGTATATATCTATATACATATATACTTATATGTACACACATATATGTATATAATATGTATACGAGTATAATAAAGTAAGAATATATAAGAAATATATAAAAAATAAATATTTTTTTTTTAAATTTCCAATATCAAAAGTAAAAAACTAAAATGTTATAATAGTGCTTTGAAGTGTTTGAAAGTGTTGAAGTAAATTGGATTAAACTTTTCAAGTATTTTTTCTCAACTACGAAAAAGAAATTCTTACATAATTGTTGTCTGAAATTGTTGTAAGTGTTGGAAATAATTTTTGTTTTTTTTTATTATTAATAAATCCTGCTTGAAAAGGTGTATAATTCTCCAAAATAACTGAGAAATAAGATAAATGAGATAATATATAAAAGATTATTTCTTTATATCTTGACATTGGTGATAATAGTAGTCGCGATAGTGTTAGTGCGAGTGATGATGGAATAAAATCAGCCCACGTACACTCTACATATCAAATGTCATAATTCATGTTTCATGACAGATATAGATCTATTGCTCTCCTTTCCTCTCTCCAATTGTCTATGCCTGTTTCATTCGTTCAAACTGCGTATGCGAATAGCATCAATCTCTTGGTATTAGCGTAAAATTTCAGTAGATGTGGTGAGGGGTATATCCATGTATGAATGTATGTGTGCTTACATCTAACAGGGGCTTTCGTGTTTTTTTTTTTTTTTGTTTCTACTGATTTCGTGTGTGCTTAGTCGCTGTCTTTTTGACAAAAAGTATTTTTCAATTTTGCTAAAAAAAGCTTCGTCTTTATATGTATGCAAAAGTCTATTTGTCTCTCTCTCTGTATGTGTGTGTGTGTGTTTGTGTGTGTTTGTGTGTGAGTGTATGTGTGTGAGTGTGTATGTTTAGAGCACAATGACTTTTTGCCAGGCCAACATTAGATAGCTAACCGAGCAAATTAAATAGACCTCTAGTGTATTGCACGCTGTCTCGCAGCATCATTATCTCTGGCCTGTGTTACTATTTATGGAGAACATTAGAAACTTTACGATATGCAAGCGTACGCATACATGGACACTCTAATACATTCACCTAATCACTTTTCTGGTATTAGCTTGTAAGTATTTGTATTTGTTTTTGGGCCGGTGTAAAAAATCTAAATGATCTAAAAATACACACAAGGAGAACAAAAAAACGAAAAGAGATGTTCGTTTATTTCGGTATTTTTCCGCTTAACTTTTCACATTTGTCTCGTTGCTAGGAATACATTTCAATTTCATTTGCTTATTCCCGAGGTCGGCGTATGTCATAATTTATGTTTTCTAGTTTAACCATAAATTTTGAGGTTTTCTTGTTTTTTCATCGTTTTTCATTTAATTTTTCAATTTTTATGTTTTTATGAGATGTTGTACAAAATTCCACTAATAAACTAAAATATTTGTGAGAAATTGAACGAGCAATTTTTTTGCAATTGTTAAGGTCAACAAAACATCCAATATTCGTTCATGCTAATATGAGTTTTGAGGTTTAAATAGTTGCAAATTTTATTTGTTTATAATTCTTATACAATTCTATATATTACCCGTTAAAAAAAAAACAAATATAAATAACTAAATGGTACAAGAAAGAAGAATATGGTAACATTACGGCGAACCCGTGATGCTCGGTAGTCTAAGAAGATTTATAAAAATTTCAAATTTTAGAATCATAGAAAGCATCCATCTTTTTTTGCAAGCACGTTCTCAGATTGAGAATGGGTACTTTTAAAATGAGCTCAGTAAACTTGTGTATCACCACAGCAATATCTGTTATATGTTCTAAGTTACACTTTCTTGTCAATTACGAGCAAATCGGATGGCTATGGGTTTATATCCTATGGGTCCATCCTAATTTTCAGCTGTTTGTGTCACTTTTTGCGATAATAATGATAAAGACTGCTAGAGGGACGGACGGACAGACGGCCGGGAAGACAGATTCCGAGCAGACGAATAAATGGGTATTGTTAAATAAACTCAGAGGCTAGTGCTTCATCTATGGATATATACCTATATATATTCATATAAAACATTTTTTTTGTGTCACGTTTATGTTACAAAAAGAATGACAGTTCACGCATACCTTTATATTGGGCTCAATCTGTACAACGTGTATAAAAATAGCTTTAAATAATTTGTATGTGTTAGCAAAATTGGAAAAATTTAGAAATTTTAATTAATTTTTTGGTAAGTTTTTAGATTTATTTTAAAAATATTATAATATATATACAGTTTAATAAATAATTTGACCAGATTTCGCGGTACTATATTGTACTATATATATAAATATAAGCGTATCCACATTTATATATATATATATATATATATATGTATCAAAAATTTTTGCAAAATTTTGTCTGCGTGGGGGAAAAAGAGAATTTTATTTAAATTTCAAGCGTCCATTAAGCAAAAGCCTTCATCGGCTAGTTTTTAGTAGTATTTTAGTAAACAAAGGTAATTCGATATATGCTTTTATCAGTTTTAAGTTTTCACGCAACAGATTTTGTTTATTATCCGCTAGTGAACTCCCTAGCATACGAAAGGAAGGCTTATTTTAAGTTTTAAAAGAAGAATTAAAAGAAGAATTAATGTCCTTGACCTAGAAGAAAGAAGAAAGATTTGCTTATTCAAATAAACTAATTTGGTTTTTGAAAAAGCGAATTACTGTCTTGGTTCTCCTATACAGTCACTTTCTCCTATACAGTCACTTTCTCCTATACAGTCACTTTCTAATTTCGAGTTTTAAATGAGATTTCAAAATTTTTCTTGATAAAATCTCTCTTTCAAGCATAAAAAACAGCCAAAACGGATCAAGGATTTGTGATTAGAGAAGAATCCTACTTATATATGAATATGATCTTTAGTTTATACAATGAGCTACAGGCAAATCGTATAAAAATATAATTTAAAGTATACGTGATATAAGAGCCATATGTTGAGTAATTCGGTTCATCTTACTATGAAGCGCTGAAGTGTCGGTACTGTGCTATGTGGGCAACGCAGCAATGAATATTAAAAGATTCATCTTAAGGCAAAGATAATCGTATTCTTGTTAGAAATCACTGAAGACCGCTAAGCAGCGGGGTTTTATATAAAAAGCTTTGTTGTAATATTCGAAAGTAGCTCAACTTGTATCATTATTCATTCAATTAGGATGGAAAGTTACACCTTTTGCTCTTGAATTCCTGCATTGCTCAGCACTAAAGACCGTCAAAGTAAGAGAAACACAGTTTAAGAGATATATATAGAAAGGATTGTCTTATAGCAATATAATTATGGCGAGGGTATAACAGCTTAATGGGCAGTCGGAGGTTAAATCATACTCGTTGATTAAATTTTAGTTATTTGTATCGATAATTAACAAGAGATTAAGCTGAATATTGGCACTCCTTCAGCCGTGTTTAAACTATTCTATGCTATGTAAGACGTTATTTATGACGCAGCATTAATTTTCTGTGAAAGTTATTAATGTAATTATATAAGAAGTTCGTAAGCGCTTTTCTGCAAGTGGAGAAGTGTAACAGACAATATCAAATATCAATAAATCTAGAATTCAGCACAAAACTTTAACATTTTCCGATATGATGAGATCCCCAAAATGATAGTTTTTCCAAAAGTGTTATTGAAAATAATTATTGATTGAACTTGGTCCATGTTTAAAGCGCAATAGCCAAATAAAGTTTAATCTCCTTCTCTACCACTCGACTTCTTCAATTCAATACAATGGCACAGTAGTACTTTAATGTTAATTATAGTACTCGTCGACTCGTGTTCCCTTAATATTAAACAATATTTTTTTAAATTTCTTTCCTATTGCCGATTAAGTGAAACAACAAACACTTCGCTGTAATTAAAAATATGAAAAATTTGATTTCAAGAAGAAATGAAAAGAAAAGAAAAACACATATGCCATAAAAGATTCTATTATTGACGTCAATGTATTTATAAAATAAATTTTGTAGCATAAATATGACTAAGAAATTTTAATTTAATAGAAAATTGAATTTCGTATAAATAATTCGAAAAAAACCATACACATAGTGTAATTGAAAAAAAAAAAACAAAATTGAAAGAAGCTTTAGAAATGTACAACGTGATTTTGCCAAACAACAATCTTACATCAATTATTCACATAACTATATATATATGTTTATCGTCACAGTTGGAATACTTTACATTTTACATAAATGCATGCAAAGTACATATCAAAAGGGATTACAATACTAATTAAATGTAATTAAATATGAAAATTATAGATCCAAATGTTTAAAATGCATGGGGAAGGATATCAATTGACATGTGAACACAATTTATAAAAATATTATAGTTTGGAGATTGACTTCAACGCACTTACAATATACACAATTATAATAAACGTATGCATGTATTTTCACTTTATATGAATTTAACAGACAAAAAAAAAAAAAAAAGAAGAAAATAACATAAATGTACTTTTGTAATGTACATCAATAGAAACAAGTTGTTATTTAAATCATCGGGGCATAAAGTATAAATTATTTTACATTTATTGAAAATAATGTAATTATTATAGCAATGTAGGCAGGAAGAAAGCCGTATACTGCAACTCGACGACTTTTATGAGCCTTAATTTCTTCTTTTCTTCTTTTTTTTTTTTGGTTTTGTTTTAAGTAGTGGTAGTGATAGCATCTTTACAAGATAACTAGTTCAGGCGCAAAGAAATATATCTCATGCAATAAATTTCAGATAAAAGAGACAAAATTTTTTGATATTGGCCAAGTTACATAGTATGTAGTAGTAAATATCCAAAATTTACAGCAAAGCATATAAAACAAATATAGCGATTCGGGATTGATTTGCTGTTTGAGAATATTGAGGAAAGATGAAGAAAAAAGCATTAATGAAATGAATAATTAATACGCATTAATAGTGATGCCCTCTCACAGACTCTTCAACTTTTCAAGTCTCCCATTTAGTGGCTTTCCAAAATTAACAGAAGTAAGAATGCAGCAGAATATTCAATCGATAGCTAATCTATTCGACTTATATTATACCCTTAAGCATACAGAAGTGGTAAACTTATATATTTATTTATTTTTGAATGAATAAAGTTGTTGCTATTTTTCATAGAAATCAATTAAAAAAAATCTATGCAAATTTCTCAAATATTCCTTTTTTATTGTTCAAAAGTGCATTTTATAGTGAAAAGGTTTTTGGGTGTAAATGTTACTGGCTCCCTTTACATTACTGAAATGTTGAAAAACTCATTGAATGAATTCTCTAGTGGGTTTTTTTCATGCAATGCAGATATTCACAGCATATGTAGCGCGTTCTTTTCATTTCTAAGGTTGTCAGTGTAGTTTTAACGTAGAGAACCCGTATAACCCAATATGTTATCTCTTATATGTTCCGCTAAGTATAAAGGATTTTACTTTAAAGATTGGCATAGATATAAGTTATACATTTGTACTTACCAGTCTTTTGATAGATTTATTACATTTTCATAGTTTGACTGAAAAAGAGAAATGATATGAATGACAAATTTAATCATGCAATAAATGTTTAACATAATATTAATTATGACGGGCAAGCAAAGCAGAAACAGAGAGAAAAAATGACGAGCGCGGGATTGACAAGAAGAGAGAGAGAGAGAGAGAGAGAGAGAGAGAGAGAGAGAGAGAGAGAGAGAGAGAGAGAGAGAGAGAGAGAGAGAAATCAGTCATTAGCCATTTCCGGTTAGTGCAAGCATGCATCATGCAGCATGTGCTCATCGTAATTCATATTTTTAAACGATGATGAGAATTTAATTTTAAATTTTTATCAACATTTACTAAAAAAAAAAAAAAAAAAAACAAAACAAGTTTGTTGCAGTCTATAATAAATTTACTTAAGAATTTTTCTAAGGAATTTTTCTCGTATCTTTTACTTTTTCTTTTTTTTTTTGTTTATATTTCAAAATGCAATTAAAACGGAGGCAGGAAAGAAAGAAAGTACATAAACACAAAAAATCCATACACACAATCCACAACATATGTTATAAACATGTGATTTGTGTTTTTGTTTTGTTGAAATTCCCGCATTTCAGGAGCAGCGTAAAAAATTTTTACATTAAAATATACATATGTATGTAAGGATCAATGAACGTAATCACACATATTGTTAACACATGATGAGCAGACATGAACAAAAGTGATGTGTTTACGCGAGTGACTTTTAAGATGAGTTACTTTGCAAACTGCAATTGAACTAAGTTCATTAAGAAGAAGAGCTACGAGAACATGAAAAAGGTCTCTACTTGTATCTTATTTCCTCTGCCTTTGGATAAATAAATTTGAGAAGATGTCTTTACTTTCTTTGTCGCGTATTTAAAAAAAAAAAAAAAAAAACAAAGGCAGACGACACTAGACAAAATAAATTCATACTAAATACATAATACATAATGCATTAGGTTGACGCTTCTTTTCAATTTTAACCGTAATTTATTTTCGTTGCACTCTTTTGGTTGAACAAAGCAACTGAAAAAGAAAAAGATTTCTTACACTGTCCTCTTATCGCAATTATTTCAAACAACGCAACTAGTATTTTTTGTATTCTTCGGCGAAATTGGTGACTTAATGGAAGGGGATAATAGCTGACTCTCGGCTTCATTTTGACAAAGAAGAGATTATTGCTTACATATTGTGTGAATTTTCAATCTTTCCTTAAACGCTTAACAATGAAAAGTGACACATACGCAATCACGGTTCGGGAAAAGTAAGTACACTCGATACTAGAACGTAAGGGTCATCGCTATGCAAAACCCTTTCTTGTCTACCTTGTTAATGGCCGTTGCATTTTTCGTTACATCGTTTTTTGTGTTTGGGGTTCATAGCTATTGCTTTAGGAAGCGATTAAATTGCTTTTGTATTTACTTTTCGAACTTGCTTCAACTGCGCTAACCGAAGACTTGCGCAAGGTTTTTCGATGTTCCTTCGGCGAAAGTGGGCTGTCACGTCGTAGCTGTGTTAAAAAGCGCTTTTTCGGCACCTCTTAGAGGCTGTAAGAGATTCATTACCTTCTAGCAATAGGACGTAGCTGGTCTCTGCCAACGCCATGTTTTCCTTCTTTTTCAGCGGCAATTGCAACAAACTGTAAATGCAACTGTTAATTTTAGACGATAACAAAAAGAAACGATTAACTTTAGTGAAGTTTGTTTAGATTATAGCGCAATGCAAGAGAAATGTAAGAAATGCAAGACTTAACACATACATGATGGATTTGGATTTTATTTTTTCCTTAGGTGGATAGACCAGGCGATATTTATTCAAGTTTGCCTTCAATTTTTCCGCTGGCTATGATTGCTCCTTGTGTATTTGCTAAACTTTAGCAAGGTAGGAAAAATTGTTAGAACATAACCTGAAAAGGATCGGAGGGACTTCATATAAATTTTACCAAATAAGTAAGAGAAGCGAGATCTTCAAATATCAAACTTTCGCTAACCAGGGGCGTATTTCAGTGAACAAAATTTAATATAGCAATACATAACAAAAGGGCATGACTGCGTAATATTCTTTTACGCCTTCTAAATAATTGACAAACCTTGTTTACTTACTGTGGCGGATGTAGAAAACATTGGTGCTGAAATATTGAACATGCAGTCAGTTGCTATCCCTTTTTTCAAGTGCTACCCTAACATGATTTAAGCAGAGGTCGTTCTACACATGTTTTTCTTTTCTTTCTTTAGTTATATAAACGACCTAAGACTTGACATCACATGCATAGTCTTCAAGTACCTATGCTCAGCTTGAATAAGATTCTCTCGTTTAATTCTAATGTACTGTTTACTAAAATGTCTTGAAACAATCCCCCTAGCAAAGATCTCAGACTAACAATAATTTATAAATAAATTGTATATAAGCTTGTGTTAATAATTGAAGTGAGTAACAGTCGAGTTTTAACATTGAACACAAAAACATTTTATTTTATTTTTGTTTTAAAGAAGCTTATTTAAAAAATAATTATAAACATTGAAAAACATTTTTTATAAACGACGATCTTCAATATAATACATAATGTTTGAGCTCAAGCATTGCGCCAGATGCTGGCATGAATAATATGCGTGCGGCTTGTGTTTGATTTGTTTAGCGTAAAAATATAAAAAAATAAAGATATAAAAAAACTAACAAAAGATTTACGTAAAAAGAGAAGAAAAGTAAAATCCATCATAAATTGTGCATTTTTTTTTTTTTTTTTTTTTTTACAGCATTTAAAACGTTTTCAAAAACTTTCAGACACTATGAATTCTATGGCATATTTACAGTCAAGCGTATGTGTTTTACATCCATGTGTCTCAAAACTAAGTAAATGTATGCTTAATACTAAAAGATTCCAAAAACATTGCAAAGTATGCTTTGTAAGGATTTCGCAAAAATATGAAAAGTACAAGCAACGGGTCGCAAGAAAGAAACCCAAAATGCATTCTGAGGCAATAAATAAATACTGTCATAAAAACTAATATGAAAAATAAAATTTGGTTTCATATGACTATTGGATACTCTACACCAAAGTGCTAATCTATTTAATCACGTATCAGATAGTTCGCAAGTTGCAGACGAGATCAAAAGTATTTGTAAATAAATTGGGGAGAGGTTACACTTCGTCTTTATAGTGGAAGTCAATGCTGATGTTTGCTAAAGAAATGGGATTTGGGTTAGTACTTAAAGGGAAAACCTAATAAAAATTCTACATTTTCTTTAAAAGGCGCTTTTTTTTTGCTGCCTTATCAATTAAAAGGTGATAAAAGTTAAGAATGTTATATTAAAGGGAGAAAGAGCTTTGCGGGTTCATTGATATTGAAATGTTTTCACTCTTCAATTAAGTTCGGAAGCGTTTCATGTCTTACTAAATTTTTGGAGATTTTTACATTTCATCCCTTTAGAACTAGTTTCAGACTGGTTATATCTTCGAGCGTTACGTCCCTCAAAATTACGGACATTAAGTCTCACATAGTTATATCCTAAAGACATAAGCCTCTTATAAGTAAATGTGAAGGGTTAGAGCTTCAAGTTTGATGGGGTTTTTAATCTAAGCTTGGCCATTGGGGAAAGAGTTGTAAATGCTCTCGAACTTAGGATTTACATATATCTTGAAAAAAAAGCTTTAAAGGCCTTTCATATACATTGAGCTTTGAAATCTTGAGTCTGAAGCCCGATAAAATCCAAAAAGCTTAACAACTCTCGGTAAGGACATTTTACACTTTTGAGCTCTGAACTGAAAGCACTCTAGCTGCAAAGGGTTATACAATGTTGAAGAAGCTTTTGAACTTTCTCCAGTTTTGTTTACTCGAGATTTGTTCTCGATGTTTTTCAAACCAAATGAATTGTAATAATATTGATAATCTAATCTATGGTTTTTTTTTAATATGATTAATTACTCGGGATATGTTCTCTGCAAGTGTAATATGTCGATGGTCAGGAAAGTAGTGAGGCAAGAGATATGAAAACCTAGTGAGCGTGCGCCTAAATAGTAAGTCTTATGACTTTACCGATATCTTGAAGGGATTTAAAAATTTTGAAGCATAATAATTAGACGTTTAGTCGTCGTCTATCCGTCCGTACTACTTCTTTGAAATGCATTATGAATGTAAAACTTCAATGGCATATTGTATTGTTGCTTTTATTGCACTAGCATCAGATACACGTCCATTAACATCCGGAAGTATATATTAGCGATCCCCAAACACTATAAACTACTAATAAGTGCAACGTAATCAGTTAACTTGCAAGGTATGGGACTAACTTACGTGCGGGCTTTACAAATGTAGTCGACACAACCATCCTGGTGGCTCTTAATATGTTTCTCTCAGCCTAAATCTAAGCCTTATCCTAAACGATGAGTAAAGTGAAACTAGAAAAAGTAGAATACGTTTTAAACGTTTAGATTGTAGACGCATTGAACTTGCTCGGTGGAGCATCGAACAGTTGGGATTGAACAGCTTCGAAGGCTACTAAACACAACACTGGCCATCCTTTATCTGTTAGCTTATATCTTTAGGCGTCGATCTGTCACTTGACCAAAATTACATAAACGACATCAGACCGGTCGTACCTGTTCTAAATGATTTCAAGCAATGCAATTTCACACCATAAAAAAAAAAAAAAACAAAAGGAAAAAAGAATATTTGTACAGAAGTCAAGGTAGGGAATGGAAAAAGAGCCAGTTAATAAGTCAATTGTTGACTTCCGTTTTTATAGCAACGCTTTGTTTCATTTCATTGCAAACTGCATAATAAACTTATTTTATTTATCTTTTTGTTGAGTATCAAAAGCCTTTAAAATATTTTTTACTGAAAACCAACACATTGATCCCAATGCAGCTTAGCCAAACAAAAACGCGGTTATTTCGCTCCGTTTGTGCCGTTGTCAGTATGCTTTTTTTAAAAAATAAATTCATAAATTTAGTGTATATTGTACAGTGCATAGTTCAGTGTACGATTATGTTATGTAGCGAATTAAAAAAACATTTTTATGAGCTCTATGTGTTTTTTTTGTGCTTGTGGTATTTTTCACACAAAATAACAGTAAAAAGAGGGAAGAAAGAAACGAAAATAAACGTAAAGGGTCCCACATATATATACAGATAAATATGTTACACGCTTACTTGTGGCTTTTTTTTTAACATAGGGCATTATTTTGTAGTGAGAACAATTCTTAAAAGTGTTACATATATATCTTGTATATGCAATAGCGAGATAGCGTTAGGACCTAAGGTAAGTTAAACTTCGCAGCTTACGCTTTCCCAATTCATTTTCTGCCAGCGTTGGAGATTAAGGCCAAAGAGAACCCATCTATGTTAGCTTAATTCCATCTTAATATTTTTATGTTCATGACCACGATTTAATAGGGATCAAAGTAAGTTTGAATGAATTTGCAACAGACGGCGTTTCTAAGGTTAACTTCTAAGAGAGATGAGCTGCCAAGTTAATCAAATCCGACACAAAAGCGCATCAATAATTACAACCGAAGCTAGAGCTGTTCTTCAAGCCATAAACCTTGCATGCAAAACTAAAGCTAAATCGGTTATCTTTACGAATGGATTGCCGTTCATAAAAGCTATCCGTACCCTTTTAAATTTCAACTGAAGCAATATTAACAAAGTAAGGAATACTATAGCCACTTACGGAGATAAAATGAAACTTTTTTTGTGTGTCGAGCCATAGTAGTCTTTTAGGAAATGAGCTTGCAGACGTAGCAGCCAAAGCCGCTGCTTCGACACCTTTAGTTATGGACAGCACATTGGAAAAGTTTGACTCTTAAATTGAGAGAATTGACGAACAAATAGACAGTGCTACGCTTCACACTACTCGCATGTCTGTTCTAATTTCATTGCACGTGAAGAAAATTAAAACCAAAACATTTGGAAGAATCCGCCTTAGCTGTACCATTGCGACACACCAATGTATCCTTAAGAAATCCACTGCTTCAATTTGCATTTGCGGACAAAATCTTACGTTTAATCATATACTTTGTGGACGCCAAAATCCTTCCAATATGCGAAGATTAGCAAAGGAAAGAAGAGCCGATAGCCTTGGTTGTTAGCGTTTAAACCGTTTCCATTTTCATCTTTGGATTGAAGAGGCATCGCAAAGTTTAAGTTCTCGATACGTGTATGCATCAAATAGTCGAGTTCTGTACCAAGAAGCACAGAACTCCTTCCTTTCAGGGAAACTCTGTTTCTCACGCCTAATTAAAAGTAAAGTACCGTGACAGTTGGTAAATGATGAGACAATATCCGAAGTGTAAGAAGTCCTGATCCAGGTCAATCAATTAAAGATAAGAGCAAACGGAGTAGTCGGTTTGAAATTCTTTGTCTAACCAAGACAGCAATAAGTACAGTGGCTATCATTCGACGTTAGTTTCGACAAGTAATTATTTACCGCAACTTTTCACAAAAAATCCTCTAAAACTTCCTTATTCCTCCGCTCTATGTATGTAAATACTGTGAAACCGATTTACTTGTTTTTTGTTTGCTCATTTAGTATTTTCACTTAGAACATCGAATGCAATCTTATATTCCTAGTTACTTAAGCTAAATTCCTACCGTGAGGAAAATGTTTAAATATTTAGCTTTTTTTTCACTACGCCCTACACCACTTATCGCACAAGCGCATATTAATTATGTGCGGGTGTATACAACACCTAGAAGGACTTGAGATGGGCCCACTTTTTATTATGTCAATATATTCGGAATCACGTTTTAAACTTTGCTGTCCGTTTGTCTGTCGGATTTTTTATGCTCGACTGTTGAAGATAGTTTGATAAATTTTGGTGTTTTGGTCCAAGGACGAATCCTATTGAAATTCGTTCGCGTCGTTTTTACAACTACTCCCCATGTACCGCCTGATTTTGAAAAGTCGTTATATGAGCGATTATATTAAGCGAGCTGGTGTAGGGCTCACTACAATATTTTAACTTGTTTTGTTCTTTGCTTTACCTTACTGAGCCTTCCACACACTGAGATATATTCAATGAATATAAGAAAGTACGTATGTTATGTTACAAATGCTGCATTAAGGGATCCATGTAATATTTATCCTACGCAGCGTAAATACGTTATAGTTAAATAACATACATAATAAAATACTTATGATTACATGGGCGTGTACATCATCTTTCAGACAAAAAACCTTAAGCAAGCATATGCGTCTTATTTTGTAGGTAAGCAATAGCTTAATTTCTGGTCCACGCTTACTGTAAGCAATGCTTAGTGGGTTATTTGCGCTTATATAACAAGTAGGTTTTTTAGTTACTTTGTTTCAAGCATATAAATATTATCAGGCAACAAAACATGCTCCATATTTCCGTTTAGGCAGCACTGGCATATGGTATTTTGTGACTATACAACAGAATACATTTGTTTGGATCCGATGCTTTACACACAAATCTTTACATTATTTATATAATTTAAATAAGTATACGATGCTAAAAGTTACGCATTACGTTACTTTGCTTGCATAGTGTGTTGCACTTAGAGTGAGTAAAACTTTCCTTCAGTATAATTTTTTCTTTAATAAAAACAGCAAAGAGAGATGATATAACTTTGAAGGCTTTTCTTAAAAAATCCTTCATATCGTAGGGATCAAAACGGTCGGTCCAAAGTGTTCGGTTCGGCTTTTAGCTATATATTTTTTTTTATCACGTATTTTGTTGTTTTGGTAACATTTTTTGTGAAATTCTTCGCTTTTAATGCATTCGGAAAAGAATAAACTAAAAAAAAAAATTGAAAATTTTGTTACGCTAGTCGAAGACGGATTTTAAATGCTTTACCCTTTTCGTTTACAAGCTTTCTAACCTACACATTGTTATCTAATATACATCCAGTATGCATAGACGTTAAGCTAATGAAGTAAAAAAAAAAAAACTTTAATCTTATCAAAAAATACCTATGGCTCGAATCCTTTACTGTAAGTTGTAAGTTGCTTAATATATTCCTTTTTCTTGTTAGCTTTCATTTCATTCGAATGCCTTTTATTCATAAAAGTAATGAAATAACAATTTAAACGATGAAAAAAATGTGTTGTTTTATCCAAGTGTAACACGCAATATTATGAGACGAAAAAACAAAAAAAAAAAAAAACCAAAACGAAATAAATAAAATTTCTGCGAATTTGTTATTATTATTTTTTTCTTTTTTTTAACATTTCAAGCCTTTGAAAGTTCCATGCTTCCTTGCATTCAATAGTATTTAAATTCGCATATGGAATGTAAAGAAGTATGGAGCGATATCTGGCAGTACAACGATTTACTTTTACTTGTGTACATAAGCACATAAGGACCAAGTGACCGTGATCGAGTTGTGTGAGTAGATGTTGAATAAAAACAAAAAAAAAAAAAAAAAAAACTGTGTAAAGAACCTACACATTTAACATTTGTGTTATCTAATAAAAAAAAAATAAAAAAAAATAAAAGAAAAAAAAATTGAAATAGTTTTTATTACAAGTTTGTGTTCTTTTTTTTTTTTTTCTTTTTTAAGGGTGAAAAAGAAAAGTGTTATTGCTGGCATATGATATTTATTTTGTTGTGAAAAAAATATTTTTGCAACAGTAATAAAAAAAAAGAATAAAAAAAAGGAAAATATTTTAATGGTGTCTGATGAAATTTTAAATTTAATTGAAAAATTTTACATAAAATTGATAAAAAGGTGAAATATTAAAGGAAATAAATAAATATATTTTTTGCTCTCATATGTTTATTTGCAATTAACTCTTATCACTGACAGCAAATTTACTTTACGCCGTTCCCCGTAACTGACATCGAGAAATTTATTTAGGATACTTTCTTAATTAAGTAAAGATCATATATCTTTATGTAAAACTGTTTCTTGTTAAAAAAATTTTATAAAGAAACTTTTGAGTTCAATCAATAAATTAAGACAAACAAGTAAG
>CCAG010007555.1:0-14277 GCA_001077435.1 Glossina morsitans morsitans | reverse complement strand
AAAAATTGCAATTTATTTCCATATGACGACTTTTCAGAGTAGGGCGTTATATGGGATGTGATTGAAAAGTGGACCTATCCGAACCTACCAATATCGTTCGTCCTTGGGTCAAAAAATAATCCTGTATCAAATTTCATTTCGTCACCTGTAGCTTGAACACAAATGTACATGGACAGATGTCAGACGGACAGACAGGCTTAGATCAATTCAGATGATGATTTTGAATCGATCGGTATAATAGAAGATGGATCTATCTTAAGGTCTTCTGCGTATTATATACGTTCGCACTAATTTAATATATCCTGTACCGGAAGTACACGCGTAGGGTACAACAAAAACAAATTAAGACTTTATTTGTGTTACGATTACGACTGAATTTATGTTTACGGCTATGGATTACGTTTGTGTTTAAATTTATGCTTTAAAACAATTTGTCTTGTTCGGCTGCCTAAAATGAACTGAAGTCATTATTAAAATTCTCTGCTCTTACAAGTAATAACAACTGTAAAGTTTTTACAGTTATTAGGATATGCAAGCGATGAGAATGCTTATGCGTTACAGAAGAGACAAAGGTTAAGCAAATAAAAATTAACGGCGATAACAGAAGTTAAGAAAATTTATATCACTCGTAAGTAAATGCTCCGATAATTCTACAAAGTGCATCCATTTATCTTTCCCTATATTTTAGTCCAAGAACTTATTCCTTTGGTTTGACTATGTTTATAATGATAAGAATGTCTTTTCAAACGGTATATTCAACGATCTTTTTCTACACGATATGTAATAGGCCATATTTTCTCTTATATATTCTCTTTTTAGTATCGCAGTATACTTTTTAAGTTTTCTCATTCCGTTTTTTTTTGTACTCTACACCATTTGTGGTGCATTAACTTTTAGTGGATGTGTGGAAGACCCAGAAGGACTTGAGAGAGTGACTTATGTTTTATTATACCGATCCGAGTTTGTCTGTCCGTCTTCTTTTGTAGTGTTCAACTTAATGGCTACAATTTTTGCGATATTTCGATGAAATTGGGTTTTGGTTCAAAGACGAACGCGACGGAAAATAGTTCTGATCGGATCACTTTTTCGATCACTTCTCATATAACATCTTATTTTGAAAAGTCGTAGCTGTAGCGTTTTTAATTTGTTTAGTTTATGTTTTTTCGAGCTTGGTTGCACTCAGCCAGGGGCTGGGAAATGGCTACAATTGCCTTTTCACATAGTTTCATTGGAATCAAGACCGGTACAAAATAGTAAACGATTATTGCCAACATTTGAAATTTTTTAGTACGCGTTTTGATCAAAAAGTTACGAGAATATGAAACATTTTGAACGCGTTCGCTACCAAAGTTTCCTGAGGAAAACATCCCCCGCAAGTCCAAGAGTTTTTAAATTATTATATCCATTACAGTAGATATATCCATTACAGTAGAGTTCACCTATCTGTGTTTAGAGCGTTCTAAAGAAGTACAATAACCCTTCATTTAAATTGTCACATATATGGGACGTCGAGTCATGGTAAGAAACGGTTGCTTCACGTATATACAAGAAACAATTTTACATTAATTTGATTTATCTGTTAAGTCGTCTTTCTCCGATATTATAAGTTGTTGTCAACACAATTAAGACGTCTGTCATATCATTACATGTGTAACCTGTATTCTAGTCTAATATTTATTAATTCTAGTCTAATAAGAGAAACTTGGTAGCGCTTTTGACGAAAATTCAAATGTATTTGCATTTGTAAATGCAGCATGAGTTTTGCGAAATCGAACATTTGGCCTTTTGTTTGAAAATTTTTGGTGAAAAATTGAAACAAGTGATTAACAAGGCTTTCGTTTAAAGTTAACTTTAGTTGTAAGTCCCGAAGAAGGAGCAGCAAATAGTAGTCGGATTAAGCAAGGTCCAGGTTATGCAGTAAATGTATGAAAACTTCTCAGCCAAGCTCCACATTTTTGGCACATCCATATTGATGCCAGACTTGCATGACTCAATCGCATCAGTTGATAATTGTATGAAGCGTGGAATCGATTACCTCTCCATTCATCAGCTTTATGCTGCTTCATTGTAACACGATACTCTCTGTACATTATTGTCTTAAGGCAATTTGCGCAATATGTGTTATGCTTAACTTAGGCTTAACTTTATTTCTTCGCTATAGCGATTTGTAGATGGAAATTCGATCCGTTTCAGGTCTTTTGAGGCAAAATGTTTAAAACATCGTATTAGTTGATGTTTAATTGCAAAGCCTATCTTTCTCAGTCCTTTGAGGAATTTCAGCAATTTTAGTACCAAACGGTCAACCAGAGCTCTTTGCCTTGCCCCCATCGAAATTCGCAGAAAGAGAACAAGTGATTTGCTAGTTTTGATAAGGCATTCGTAGGAATTTTTATCCCAGATTTTAAAATAAAATAAAATTTTTCCAAAATGCGAGCTCATTTTTTATTTATGGGCTGCTGCTTTTCATCAAATATTGTGGGAGCTTAATAGTGCTACCGTTACTATTTGGAACATTACGGTATGAAGTATTCCACTGCCTAATCGAGAATCTACATTAATTCACTCAGTTGTAGTGATGTCCATAGCGAGCTATGTAATTAATTATCATATTTTAATTTAAAAAACTCATTTCTATTTTTTTGATATCTTTCGCTTTTTCTTAATTTGTCTCCTTGTCAGACAAACATCATGACAACTTATTTAACAGCAAGTAGTTACTTGAAGTCTGTGCTTTTATCTTTTGAGATGTCACTATAAGATGTACATAGGAAATAACAATAAAAGAAAGACATAGAAAAGATTTGAAAAATCACATAAAAATCATTTTATTATTTATTTAATTTTAGATTTGCGCATCTAGTGTTAGGTTAGGACATGACTGTGCAGTAAACTCAAATTAATTAATGGTTGTTCAGCGCAAATATGACCAGCACAAGACAAACAATGATGATTCTCTTGCCGGAGTAAACAACGCATTATAAGTAATTCATGCAAATTTCGCTTAATTTTTGTTGTTGTATGTATATAGTTTTTTTCTATTTTTGGTCATGTTATATGGCAGCGGGCCATCTGTGAAGTCACTGGGGAGCAACTTTTTTGTATAATTTCGTTAAATGGGTATCCTGGGCTTTGGCGGTTAGTGTTCGTCTGCACACTAAATGGACATTCCGATAATGATAACGATGATGATTATGCATAATTATGACACATACAGAGAAAGAAGGAGAAGAAGAAAGAAAAAACAGTTAGCCACACTGGCTATGTTTGAGTGTATGCATGTGCATGTGTGCGTACAGTAATTACGAGCAAATTACACTACGTTCATTTATGGATGGTTATACATAAATGACACGAATGTTGCTGTTGGTGTTTAGTCTAACTGTGGAGGATGTCTAATTTCATGGCTCAGCAATATTTGTACATAAAATGTGTTCGTTTATTTGGAATTGTTATTGTGTCTGCGTTGCTGCAGATGTATGCTACGCTGCTGTTGTAGTTATAGCGATAGATGAACATGTATAGATGAACACTGTTAGTTAGTTAAGACACTTGATGGGTACCTTGGGGTTCAAATTGTGGCGACATGATGTTATAGTGTTTGTTGCATCGGGCGTTGAAATGTTGTCATATTTCAACACTACTCTTCACAGTTGATATTTTCTCGGCGCTAGCACGCTCAGAGAATCCATCCCTCTCCGTGTATGCATGTGTGTTAGTAAGTGTGTCGATGTCACCCTAAATTGTTACAACATTATTTAATTGAATCTAATTGTGAAGCCAACGGTTCCAAATGCTTTAAAGCAAATTGCAGCTAATGAGATTTGATGCATATGCACGTTTACGCGTATGTTAGAGAGTGTATGTAGTGGATGCAGGGAAAGGACATCATTTCACTGAATGCACGTATATGCATGGCTGCATTTATAAGAACGTTAGAAATTTCATAAGCACTGTTGGAAAATTGAAAATATTTTGCAAGTTGAAGACTTTCAAGTAATTTTTTTTATTTATTTATTTTTTTTTATCTTGCTTTTATAAAATTAAATATAAAAACTTTATTTAAATTTACTTTCATTAAAAATGTATTTTCGTTTATATAAATTAAGTTACACGGTACACACTTATTATTATGTTACATGTGTCGCTCATCAATTTAATGCCAAGATTTTGTGCACAACGGTATTGTGATTTTATCCACTGTTGATCCTTACCAACATAGTTAAACTTTGCATACAAATTTTCCCATAAACTGATGCATCTGCATAGTTATTTTCTTTCCCTTTTACACTTGTGTTTGCATATGAGAAATAATTTTTTCATTTTCTTGCTCGTATATCTCGTTACGTTATATCCAGCAAAGTCTTTTAAAGTCTGTGCGAAATACATGGAAAATAACTGCAAAATTTTTGTTTCTCTTTTTATTACCTTTCGGATATAATATGTCGATCAATAATTCACGGGACCATTCGCCACATAGATACCGTCCCTAATGAACAATCAATTATATTTTTAGAGGTTGCGAACTCTTATATGGCACCTTTCAAATTGTCCTTTCATTTGCTTACCAGTTACGAGTTACTGAAGCTCTTTTGTGATTTCTAAAGCAATGGAAAATTCCGCATTTCGCGTGTTGTTTTTTGATGGGGAAAAATATTGTTCAAACTGAGCAGTGATGTTATGGAAACTCTTCCCCATCGAAAATAATAATTTGTTGGTAGCCTACTGATTTTAAGGGTGAGACTACAGACACTGATGACCTTGAACGCAGTGGACAAAAGTGAAAGTGTTGAATAAGCCAGGAAAGATGAAAGAAATTGTTTTACAGTTATTACCGTTAATAGACAAATAAACTTACAAGAGATAGTTGACATCCTAGACACATCAAGAAGTAAAGTATTCACTATTTTGCTTCAAAGTTTTCACATTTTCCACGCACCGTAGAGGAAAAACATTTTATTATAAATCGATGACATAGTTGCATGCATTGAAGAGCGAATTAAGGAAGTCAATCAACATACTCTCGAGATTCGTTTTCCAGCGACTACTGTCTGTTTACAAATCTCAAAAGTATACCACAAAGAAAAGCGTTTAAATCAAATGATGATTCAATTGCTGAAACTGACGGAGGGTACTGAAAAATTGTTCCGCCAAAAAAAGCATCGAAGTGGCAGAAAAAATCTTTAACCTGATTCCACCATTCCCGGAGGAGATGATGTGGATGAAAAGATCCCAGTTTTCAAAAGAGCAATATTTGTGTTTTTGCTTAATCCCGAAAATTATTGACTGATGTATTGTGTAGCTTGCATATATGTCAGATAATTGATCATTAAAAAATATTGGATCGAATTTTTCTGCTAAAGCTCAATACTTTTTATTTTATTTAAAACTTGTAAATTTTGCTACAAATGCCCCTCATCGTTTGTCATGACTTTGCATATTAACTGCATTAAAATATGATTTGACTGAGTGCTCGCGCGCGCTTGCACACACTCGTTAGACTGTACATCCGTTTAATGTCGGAAATTGTTGAAAAACTCTATTTATAAGGATTTCAAGAACTGAAAAACAAAATGAGAGCAACATGCGTACGTCTCACAATATGTGAGTGGGTGCATGTATATGCGTTGATGTGTTGTATATGTATGGCACTTGTTGTATATGTACGTATTTTGTTATCAGAATCTTTTTTTTTTTTTTTTTTTTTTTTTTTGTTATTTTTATAAGGCTTTTATATAATTTTTAACCTGGGGAAGGCTTTTCATGCACTCATTAATTCATATTTCTCTAACCTGTATTTCATTTTCATTTCCATAAAAGTTTACTTTCACTGTTCTAAATTTAATGTTTTGTTGTTGCTTATGCCGATATCATTTTTATTACTATTGCGATAAAGTCGTAAGTAAAAAGCATAAGCATATAAATCGAAAAATATGCTCTGGTTTTTATATAAACAAAGTTAAAAACAGCAGAATAAGTGTTTTCGTAGCTTTGTAAAAGTCTGCAGCGTAGTAAATGTCTAATAGAGGTGACTAAGCTGAGTCCTATCTTACACACAAGATCAGTCCAGTTAAGGCGAATTTGATTTTTACAGGGCTTTCTATATAAATATTGTATCTTTCGAAGTGACAGCGTAATACATTTTTGCTGTTTGTTTCCCGCACAATAGTTAATGAGCGGTATGGTACCTTTATAGCAGTTACAATTACCCATGAACTAGTGACGAGACTCTTTCTGAAAAATTCATATCGGAGATCACAACACTTGTCATGCTTGTGTCAATTTAAGGAAAAATAAATGCAGGAAAATCAGGAAAGAATATAACTTTTGTACCCGAAAGCCTTACTGACCACCCGAACTTATACCATAGTTAAAGTTAGAGATGCTGTAGACCATGTCAGATGAGAAAACAGTCGAACTACTGAAAACGAAGTTCGGTAAAGGGCGTCCTTACTAAATAACAAAGCCTCACAGGTACGCAAACCAGGTAATTACTAAAACGCATACCTATTAGCACAGCATGAAGAATGTAATGAAATTAGTTAAATATATTTATTTAATTTGGAAAAGTATGTCAAACTGTAAGCAAAACACAATGTGGGCTGTAAATGAATAAAGTTCATACACGTCAACATATACGTTGAAGATGTGGAAAAATTGAAAAAGTAATTTTGTTAAATGCCTGGCATTTTAAATGGAGCCGTTATTGTTTTTTTTTATTTATTATATCTTGTCCTACATAAGTTTAGAAATAATTTTATGTAATATTGAATGTTAAAGTGAATTATTTTGCAAAATCAAGCTCTTCACTTTAATTGTATGAATTTAATTGTAATGGAATTTTTTTTAGATGGAGATAAACTCAAGTGTCTTTTAATTAATGTGAAATAATATTCAGCTTAGGAGGTCATTAATAATAAAATCCAAATATATCATATAACGTTTTTTGGTGTTTGCGCACACAAGGCCGAAAAGTTTTTCGCAAAAGAGAGATCGGTATATACAAAAAATGAGCACTCTAACTTGAGAGATTGCATTGAGCGAGAAATCATTAAATAGTTGGTTTTCTAGTGCAGTATTCCCTACGTGAAGGTATAAAATTAGACCATATTGGAATGTAGTCACAAGTGAATTATAAATAAAGATATAAATGTCTCAAATAGGATTTCCGTATTTACTCTGAGAAGAATATTATGATCTTATCATCTGTTAATTATTGACTTGTGACAAATCTTTGCTTGGATATTTCTCGAGGTAACATTATAGGTGACAAACTATTACGTCATATTGATGTTGTTGATGCCTATATATCGGGCAGCGCTCGCCTAATTGTCTCAAACGAACATGAGCTTAAAAGGTGACATTTCACGTGACATTTTTTGTCACGAAAGTTTTCTAATTCTTTGCTCGTGTAAAAATTTATATAAATTTGAAAATGAGCAAAATATCTGAAGAACTATTAGAACTTTACTATAAAAAAAGTAAAAACGTTGCAAAAAAAGAAATTTGTTTAGTGTACTGTGAAAATGCTGTGAGTGAACTAAGAACAGCGGTGTGGTTTACTCGATTCTATTCCGGAAAGATGCACCTCGCAGTCATTAAAGAAGTTGACGAAATTTTGAAACTGGCGGCTAATAGCGGACACATGACAGTTTGGAGTCATTTGCAGAGGGCAGGTTACCAAAAGTATCCCGAAACCGCGCAAGAAACCGCAGAGACTTTTCAATATGACGCATTATTAATGAAAATTCTGAATATTTGTTCATCGCAGTTACAACGATGGTAAGAAAATTTAAAATTTTGTTGGTAAATAAATAAAGTGTTGTAAATGAATAAAAAGCTCTAGAGTACTATGAGCTAATTTCTGTACATAGTTTTAATTTGAGATAATTTTTGGGAATAATTTATACTTAAGTTTTGAGAGCTTAAAGATGGTGTTGTTTTCATTACTTTCTAAAATGCCGACAATCTTTGTATTTTTCATTCCGTAAATTGTAGCGAGTTTCGTTTGCGTCACTTTGTAAAAGGCAAGCGATAATTTCATGAAGTAAGTTATGGTCTACCTTTACGTTTATCCATATTAAAAAACGAGTAAAAAGACTATTCTGGGTCACCACCATTGGGATCACCATTACACAGCCTATACTACCTGCCGGTTATACGCAGTACGACTTTTCAAAATAAGGTATTATATGGAAAATGGTCGAAAAAATGATCCAATCGCGACCATTTTCAATAGTGTTTATTCTTGGTCCAAAACGGATTAGCAAACCACATTTCATCAAAATGTATCAAAAATTATGATATGTAGGCTAAACGCAAGAAAACAAGACGGACAGACAAGCTTAAATCGTTTTAGGAATCGACCGACAAGAGGGAGCGTCTACCCCAGGTGCTTTTGGTCGCTGCATACATTTACAAAAACTTAATATATCCTTGGACCACATGTTGTGTTGGATTTATTAAAAAGAAAAAAGATATAAGGATTTTTGTTGATTTACTGGTTTTCTCTTTTTAACCAAAATTTTGAAACAATTGGCGTTAAATTTGGACAAATCAAAATTGACATATCTGACCCATACATCTTCCAAATAAAATAAAATGTATATTCGTTTAACGCGCCCACTGTACCATACAATGAGAATTTTTTAGGTTTCTTGTTTGCGGTTATTTTGAATTTCAGCGAAGCATTGAGAAAAAAAACCAATTAGACATCGTATCAGCGAGTTTGATTAATGATGCAAGGACAAATCATGGCCGGAGGAAGCAATGTACAGGCAGTAACTTGGTCTAAAAAATTTACATATAATAAAATAAATAAATGCTCATTCTTCGCTTAGTAGAGTAAATGGGTTCCTAATAAAATCGTGTAAATCGGAGATTAAAATTTTTGTATGTAAAAAGAATCCTTGTGCAAATGAAAAACAACTATAAATGTAATGCACTTTTCATTTTGCATTTATTGGACATAAAATAATAGTAAAGAGTAACATATTTAAAAAACCATGAAATTTACAACTCAATCATGGAAAGCGTAAAAATAGCAATTAAATTATTTTGCTAAATGAACAATGTAATGGACTCTGCGAGAAAAAAAAGAGTTTTTTTTTTTTCCAAAGAAAAAAAGTTAAAAGAAAAATAAATGTTTATCCGCTTTTTTTTTATTTATTTAATTATTTATTTATATTATAAACGCAGGTTAGATGTTTTTGTTTGAAAATTCTGATTAAAAAACCGAGTAAAAACGAAAACGTACAAAACGAATAACGTTTGAAACGAGTGATGGATGTACATTTAAAAGGTAAAGGCGTAGCATTTATGGGTCGTGCATACACCTTCCGCTTTATGAACACGCTTCATTTCTCCAACATTTTCTGAGTGAATTGTCTCAGAAAAAAAAAAAGACTAAATTTTTGTTTATTTATTTTTTGTCTATATATGTTTTTAAAATACATTTACAAAGTATGGCTTTAAAGGCTGCCAGAGAATTTAGATCATATGCTCGCCTGTACCGAAAACTCTATGGGACTTGAGATTTAAAGTAGTGATCATAGAGTCGCGATCTTTTGCCTGCTCGGCTACTCATGCGGATTTTTGTTTTTTGTTTCGTTGTATATGTCACCAACAAAATGATAAAGTCGAGACACTACTTACTTACTTCTAGTAGACGAAGTAACATTTTTGCTTTTAATGTTCATGGCTACGAATTTTAATGATTTCTGTGGTACGCTCAAGTATATAAGCATGTATTTCTTAAATCCGATTAAAACTCTGCAATATGTAAATTCGTTAACCGAAAGTAATTTTGTCAACGAACGTATACATAGTGTATGCTTGTAATAATGATACATCATACTTCGAACTCTTTTTAAGTTTCAATTATAAAATGTATTTATTATCATTGGTCTGCATATTCTGTAAAGTCTTATTAAAATTGATTTAACAAGATAGCAGTTCAACAAATTGACAAATTGTCATGGATTCAAAAGGACATTAAAATTGATTTACATGCGCATATATAGACAGAAAATATTTACTTATTATGCTAAATACTTTTAATACTTTCTACGGAAAAGGTATATCACATATATATATATATGCTTGCGTATATATAAAAAAGGAAAAGACTTTTATATATTAATATATTAGCATATATGTGTTTTGTAGAAAGAGTGAAGTAGAGAAATAATTATAAACTAAAATTTGATATAATAGATGTTTGGACATAAGGACTTCTATCATATCTTTCTTTATATTCCTGTGTGTCTTTAGATGTACGTTAGGGCAAAAATAAAATTAATAAATAGTTGAGCTTACATTTTGTGTTGAATAGCAAACAAATATTTACACTTTAATCATACAGAGCAAACATAGCTGGCTATGCATATATCGGGCAAAGACGCCTAAAAACTATGAAGATTTGAAATAAAATTCATTTCATCAATACGTTCAGATTTTTTTTAATTATATCTAATAGTTTTTAGACTAATTTAAATTTCAGTACGTATATGAGACGTTTATTTTAAAAGTAAGGTAAGTCCATCTTTGCAAAAAGTGGAGAATGTTACGAATAGATCGAAATTAATACGTTATTTTGAACATGGCGGCTGAGACATGATTACGATGTCGTGTTTCACCACAAAACTACGAATAAGCAATAACGTATGAGCCGGCGCATCGGAACCGACTGCACTGCCACACATATCATGCCCAGAACATCTGAAAAAATTGCACCGCATGAGCCAAAATCTCCAGCATTTTCTCTACCATTGATTCGACGATCCGCCATAACCATTTTCTTCACTGCTTCAACGTTTTTGTCGGTTATTGACGTGCTGCGACGTCCAGGGCGGGCATCATCATTAACATCTTCTCCTTGATCCGTTAACATCTTCTAGCTTGATCCATCTAGCTTTCGATAGCAAGCACAAACTAAAACTGCGTAACTGCTGATAATGTCAACGTTGGCGACATACACTAACATAAAAAAAGTAAACATTCGAAAATCGAAAGTCACCTTTTTTGTAACATACCTTGCATAAGTTTGGTATATAACATGCGACCAAATATAAACATGCGACCAAAAATTGTCCCTTCCAGAAAATCATCACTGATGGAAAACATAATCTGGAAGACCACTTACTTATAAGAGGGATTCCAGGATGACTTTGAGATAATAAGCTTTTAGTACATGAAATGAAGCGCGAAACATCACCTTCTCATCCATCGTCTATTTTAAGTGGTTTTAAAAAGAAAGAAAAATATCGATGCAATAAACTCACATGTGCGCTGGATCAGATTCAGAGGGAATATATCACATAAAATAGAACGAGAAGCTTAATTGATAATTATCACCACAACGAGTGATATTTGTGTTGCTTGTTGCATGTTGACTAATTAATAATAATAAAAATTATACTAACAATATTTATTAAGCCCTTGCAACTGAGGGCTTCGGATCGAGACCATTTAAAGTTTGCCTTCAAATTCATGGGCTCCGCTATGTAGATGAGGCGAATAATTTTGTAGGTCATAACATAGTGATATATATCCTCTTATATGACGAAACCTGCTGGCAGTTGGAAGTGATATTGAAGGGTCGAAAAGCGATAGAGAAGAACAAACATAACATATATCAGTTGTTTATATGTGAATATGATTTTTCTATTGAAATCGCTTCGACTTGTTGGCAATATATATGAAAAAAATAAATTCAAATACGAAGATTTAATTGTAATTAAAATTGTTGTAGGGTCCATTTTAATATAAATTAATTAAGAAAAGTGTAGATAAATACAATATATATTTATTCGATTTAATCATGTTCATTATTTCCAGATTTGCTAAGGTTGTTGTTTTTTTTTTTTTTCTTTTTTTTTTTTTTTTTTTTTTTTTTTTTTTTTTTTTTTTGATTAGGTGTCTATTTCAGGCAAATGTGTTGAGTCTTCATATAAAGAGAATAATTGAACAATTTTGCAGTTCGGAACGTTGTTTAGATACAAAGAGAATATAAAATTCTATTGCCAAACTAGTCGGGCTAAGAATAGTTTTAACAATGACTGATAAAAAGAAGTGATTTTAAAGAAAAGAAAAGCAATTTGTTTGTGTGTGCGAAAACTGGACCAACTACTTTAGAGAAATATACGGGCATGCGGGCATAATCGATTCATTTCTATACATATTTACGACTTTTTCAACCCACTTCGGGCCCTTGGCATCAAATCTAAAATTTAATTTAAGCTCGACATCTTATTCCTTAAATTCTCTCTCCTAGTCGCCCACATCGTATCTTCAAACTTTTAAATATTAAAACTTGTCATGATTCGCAAATCAAGTGTATATGTTCACTATTATCGGTTATCAATACTTTCCACGTTTGCAGCAGGGTAGCCATTCACTTTTTGCCGCTCCGTGCTAGATGTACGTATGTTTTGTTTCTTTCTTTTTTTTCGTCTGCCAATTTATAAATAAATTTTATTCGTTCTATTATAACCAGTAATATGCGGGTGTGTGTAACATCCAAAAAGACTTGGCATAGACCTACCCTTTATTGTATCGATCGATTCAGAATGTCTTGTCTCTTCAAGATAATCGATGAATATGATAGGATGCGTATACCAAAATGCCGACAGCATAACCTCCACAATCGGCTGTTGGCCTTTTCGTCGCTTTTGCCGATTGCAGTTCGCCCGTCTGATTGATGACTTGGCCGTGGAGTTTAGTGATGATTCCATGTTCTATTCATTGTCGCATGTCGCGTGGTCTTACTTCACCCAAACGACCCCAAGGCGTTGTTGTTCTTAGTTAAAAGTGAGCAGACGGGGCAGCAACTTTGAACAGATATTTCACATGGATACGCATTCGTCATGTAATTTAGACATATAACGCTCGAAGATTGTAGACTTCATATGGCTTTATTAACAGTGTTTCCATAAATATATCAGACCGAGGACTTCTTAAACAATGTGTACTTGACTATCATTGGGTTCGCACAACGCCACAATCAATAAGATATGAAATGCTGACGGGAAGGCTGGGAATATGCCGTAATTGTTGCGAGCTACGGGCATCCTAAGATGAAAGACGCGATGAAAATATGCAAAATATAGAGGAACCGTCATTGGAGGGCTGCATGAAAAAAGAAGAATTTCATAAAGGTCAAGCGAAAGATTTTGAGTATGAAAGAATTTCCGGAAAAATTTGTTCTAAAGCTGCGCAATCCTACAGAAGTTTTCAACGAGAAAAACAATAACTTTTTCTTGCTTGTGAAATTTAAAAGATTAAGAAAAGAGAAATTACTGGTCGATATAAGAACAATACGAAAAGCGATCCTAAAACTAGAAACACGTTTTGGTAAACACGTAATTGCCAAATCTGAAATTGCTTGACAGATGTGTTATACAGAATGATAAATTTAGGCTAACATAACAAAGTAAAGTTGGCTCACCGCTTTTTATATTCATTGGAAAGCAAATCCTGAAATACTTTGTATATCTAGTAACAGGAAAAGATTGATTTAACCCATTTTCAAAAGAAATCGCTCAGCTAGGCGTATTTATATATGTATACGTGTTTGTAGATTTGTTTGTCGAAAAAGGATTTTAAGAACTTCTTAGATTAAACTAAGACATTTTTCAAATAAAACGTTAATTACAGCTTGTAACACATATTCCGGAATGTTTGACAATTTCTTGTGGTCTGTATATATACATATATATGTATATACATATACAATATATATAAATATATATATATAATATACGTATATTATATACGTATATGAGCATATTCACATACGTATGTGTTTGCAGTGTCGGTTTGTTTATTTTTTGCTGCATTCGCCTCATAATTCTGTCGGATGTAACCCAACAAAAAGCTCTTTTTCTAATGCCCTGCGGTTTTAGTGGGTTTTTACAGCTGGCTGCACTTGAACAAATCACTTGAAACATTTTAATTTATGTGGTCATATGGTAGGTTTTGTTTTTTATTCCCCAAAATAAAAAGAAAAATAAAATTTGTTTTTCTATATGTATGTGGGCAAAACATTTAACTATGAAATATAATAGTTTTAATTAAAAATTGCGGTAAAGATTATTGCAAAATAAAATGAACAAATAAGAAAACAATAGTTTCGCTTAGGACGAACTTTGAGTAATCTCCAGCTTGATATTAAACTTTCATATCCGTTTTAAGAGGTCATCTAGTCTCAATGGCTTACATCTACGCCGGCTTTGATTGCGTAATCTTACGAAGCCTGCTGGCCTGTGAAGTAATTTAATT